>SNQJ01S0043809.1:2324-17444 GCA_010110895.2 Picea sitchensis
AAATGATGTGTCTCTTGTGATTGTGTATTTCTCAGTGATCTTGGATTATGCTATTATTATCTAATGAAATGCAAAGAACTACAATAATGGCTTAAACATTAACACATCTTTGATATGATGAATTGAATTTGATATTGGCTCGAAGTGCAAGGACTCTGCGTTGATGGAATTAAATCCATCAATGATAAATAGCACCCAACTATTGGTTGAAGTCTACACCCAGTTCTTGTTTAAAGGCATCATAAGTTATTGGATTACGATTTGAGGATCACAGTTCAAATCCTTGTAATTTGTGACATGAATTTTATATTCATGGTTTCCTTCCAACACATAATGGTTTATACTTTAGGATGAATACAATTGCAAAAATTCATTTTGTGTAATAACTTGATTTTGTTGAACTATAGGAACTAATATTCATGTATTATTTTTAATTTAAAGAGTGAATAAGAGAGGGCCCATAACCCACATATCCGAGAATCGTCATAGAGTGTGGACCATATCCTCATAAATATTGAGGATCCGAAGATGTATAATTTCTCTTTCATCAAGTGGTATCAGAGCGCAGAAGATTTTTCATGCAGTGGAAGGAGGTACGCGTCTATTGATATTTGGTAAATAAATTGGTTTTTATGATTTGTGCAGGTAGCAACAGTGGAAGGTGAGTGGGCAGATGTAGAATCCTAGAAAAGCAAGGAGTGCTCACAAGGTTCCACTTGAATCAGTGCAGTGACTTCATGATACCCTTCAACCATGATACCGTTTAATTTTATGATCACTATTGATCCTTATAGTGATCAATAGTGGACCTCCTTCACTGGAATAAGGATCAATAGTGATCATAAAATTAAACGGTATCATGGTTGAAGGGTATCATGAAGACCCAACCCCTCATATTCCAGTGAAGGAGGTCCATTGTTGATCACTATAAGAATCAATAGTGATCCTAAAATTAAACAGTATCATGGTTGAAGGGTATCGTGAAGACCCAACCATCCATTCTTGTAGGTTTCTATTAGACAAAGATTCTTGTTGGTAGTTTTATCAAGAGAAAGTTATTGTAGCACCATTGAACCAGGGTGCAAATTTGAGGGAGAGTTTGCGTAGTTGCTACTATGGATGAGTGCAATCCATTTCAAGGGCCATAGACTCCGCATCAAGGATCAAAGTCAGAGAAAAATCGATTTGAAGGACACCCAGAATTGGTCTTCATCACACATGTGAATAGACAAATAATAATGAGTGCCCTTTTAGAAGGCTCTAAAAACCACACATGTGAGTGTAGGAGTGAGAAAGTGCATTCTAGAAGTATTCACACATGCCAAGTAGATAAACCTCCAAGTGTCTCATGCATGCTCCATATGCTAACAAGTGTACAAAATACTAATGTGGACACCTCTACAAGATGTGGCATCCATGTCATCATCCACTGTGTTGTCATGGATCCTAATGTTGTGACACAGATCCCAAGAAAGATGGTATAGATCCCGATGTAGGTATATATGATTGAATATAAGTACGCAGGTCCTAATGAAAGTACACAGATCTTGAGAGAATGAAACAAGTCTCAAGGCGTAGTGCACGAATTTCAATTTGGGACGCCCACCTATAATGATGAATCAAGCTTCAAAATAAGTCATTAAGAAATGCACATTAAATAATCTCTTTTAAAAAAAACTTAACATAGGTTAATTTTATAATTTGCCTAAGTTTACCATGGTGGGACAACCTTACCCTTATTATATGTGTCAATTTCTATGACATAAGGTATTTCCTAGATCACTTGGTTAGAAATACATAAAAATGATGAATTAATGATGGAAAGGGAAGGAGAACTTCATGTTCTGACCCTTAAAGTCATATGTAATAATGTAGAAGGTCTATTAACCGATCCAACTAGCTTCTAGAGCTAGGAATCTTCATTATTTATACATGCAAACCTTTGAGAGGAAGCTTTTGTTAGAGTTACCACCTCGACATAATATTTATTACACCTTTTTGTATTTTTCTTTGGTTTTTCTTAGTCCTTTTCTTTAGATATTCATTTTTAGCATAAGACTTTGGAGTTGTGCCTTTTTAATGAGGTGGAATGGCTCTACCTTCATTGTTTTTTTCATTTTTTTACATTTATGCTCTTCACCTCGAGCCTTTTTGGATTTATTTGACTTTGGCTTGTATTGTTCTTCAATATGTTCATTTAGACCTTTTTAATTAATACATCACATAACTCGCGCTTGTTTTGGGGAGCTACCCCTCATCAATGGCCAAACAATGTTGTATGTTCTGTATGCCAACTATAAAGGATCTAATAAATCATTTTAAGTTATGACTGTTGCAACCACCTAGTGCAGGACCCCTTTTTAAATAATACATTGCAAAACTCACGCCTATTTCGGGGCGCTACCCCTTATCAATGGCTAGACAATGTTGTATGTTTTGTATGCCAATTGCAAAGGGCCTAAGAAATCATCTTAAGTTACAACTATTGCAGCCACCTAGTGCAAGAACCCTCTTTAAATAATACATCATAGAACTCACGTCGGTTCCAGGGCGCTACCCCTCATCAATGGCTAGATTTTGTTGTACATTATGTACGCCAACTGCAAAGGGCCTAAGAAATCATCCTACATTACAACAATTGTAGCCACCCAATGCAAGACCCATTTTAAAATAATACATTGCAAAACTCACACATGTCTTGGGGTGCTGCCCCTCATTAGTGGCTAGACCATGTTGTATGTCATGTATGCCAACTGCAAAGGGCCTAAGAAATCATCTTAATTTATGGCTATTGTAGCCACCCAATGTAGGACCCTTTTTAAAATAATACAATGTAGAACTCATCCTTGTTTTAGGGTGCTACCCCTCATCAGTGGCCAAACAATGCTATACGTTATGTATGCCAACTACAAAGGGCCTAAGAAATCATCTTAGGTTACAACTGTTGTAGCCACCCAGTGCAGGATCCCTTTTTAAATAATACATCGCAAAACTCATACATGTTTCTGGACTACCCCTCATTAGTGGAGAGACAATGATCTACATTTTGTATTCCAACTGGAAAGGGCCTAAGAAATCAAATTAAGTTATGGTTGTTATAGCCACCCTGTGCAGGGCCCTTTTTTAAATAATATGTTGCATAAATCATGCCTATTTTAGGGTGCTATCCCTCATCAATGGTCAGACAGTGTTGTAATTTCTATAGGCCAACTACAAAGGGCCTAATAAATCATCTTAAGTTACGATTATTGTAGCCACCTAGTGCATGACCCATTTTTAAATAATACATCACAAAACTCACCCCGTTTCGGGGTGCTACCCCTCATCAGTGGCCAGACAATGCTATATGTTTTGTATTCCAACTGCAAAGGGCCTGCAAAATCATCTTAAGTTCCAGATGTTGTAGCCACCCAGTGCAAGAAGACCCATTTTTAAATAATACATCATAGAAATCATGACTATTTCAGGGCGCTACCCCTCATCAGTGGCCAAACAGTGTTGTACGTTTTGTATGCCAACTGCAAAGGGCCTAAGAAATCATCTTAAGTTACAATTGTTATATCCACCCAGTGCAGGACCCATTTTTAAATAATACATTATAGAACTCACACCTATTTTGGTGTGCTACCCCTCATGAGTGGCCAGAAAAAATTGTACTTTCTGTATGCCAACTGCAAAGGCCCTAAGAGATCATCTTAAGTTACGATTGTTGTAGCCACCTTGTGCAGTGTTGATGATTACAACTATGTGAGACATACTCCGAGACACAGACTAATTGAGTCAACCTGAGAGAGAGCCCCTGAGATGGGTGTGTGGTTCCTATTTGAGACAGAACTGGAACGTAGTGATGGCCTCCTCCTTACAGAAAGTTGAGAATAAATCCAGATGATTCTCCTGTGTAACACAGTGAGAAAGGAGATCTGTTGAGTTGGACGTGCCTGTGGTTGAGCACAAGGTGAACGTGTGAATTCCCATAGAGTTGGGTAAATCGTCATGAGACAAAGATGAAGACAATGTATTAGCCTCCTCCGAGAAGAGAGTTGAGATGATCAAATCCATATGACTCTCCTATGTAATGCAGTGGGAAATAAGATATATTGAGTGGACGTGCATGTGGATGAGCACAGGTGAATGTGATCCTAGTGGTTGAACACTAGTGAGTGTGTTTCTCCTGTGAGACAGTGAGATAGAGATATGGACATCCCTATGGATGTGCCCCTAGTGGATGAGCACTAGTGGGTGTATGAGATCCCTTGCTACATTGTTCAAGAGTCAGACCTGCTTGTAACCCTAGTTGTAATGTAAAGGGTATAGGTCAGCCCCACCTTAATGTAAGAGATAATTAATATAAAAAAAATTAATATAAAAGATAATTAATATGGTAATTATTAATTGTATTTTGAGTTATTGAGGTCAGCCCTATTGTGCCAATAGGCACATCATTTGATGTGACAAGTTTTATATAAATAAAGGTGAATCCCCATTGAGGAAACACACTTAACATTGTGTTATCTCATGATTTTAAAAGTTGTGGCATGAAATTGTGAGAATTAGAGCACCCTCTTGTGTGCTAGGTTTGGTGATGGTGTCGAAGGTCTTTCTCTTGAAGAATATATCAAAGGATTGGTTGGGTTTTCTTCCCTTGTTGAGAAGGGTTTCCCAGGATACTTCTTGTGTTCTTGTGCATGGTTATTCTTCTCGTGATCTTGGTTTGTTGTTGTAGTTATGGTTCAAGTAATAGTTAAACAGAAAATTTAAAGAAGATACATGAGCCATAGCTCATTGAAAATTCAACATGGTATCAGAGAAGGATTGAAGAAAACCATTGCACATTACAAATTGAAGGTAAGGTCTGTTGTAGGTGTGAAGAGAAGAGGGTCAAACCTCTCCTTGAAAAAACTTTGGTATATGTTGAGGTCAGACCCCTCTTGACAAATCTGTGGTAGATGAAGAGGGATGGATCTTCTTTCTGTGGTGAATTGAACCCTTGAACAACAACCATGGTATATGGAAAAGAGGTTGGAGCCTAGGAAAAGGGTCGGACCCCCTAAAGCATGAAGGAAGAAGGATGACCCCTCCTTAACCATGTGGTAACCCTCCTTAAAATTGGTCATAGGCCTCTAAGGCTGTCGCAACCTAGAAGGAAAGGGTCGGACCCCTTTCTAAAGTTTTGTGGTGAAATTTTTGTGGTGAAGGAAAGGGCCAGACCGCTTTCTAAATTTTATGTGGTGAAGGAAAGGTACAGACCCCTTCTAAATATTTTGTGGAGATGAAATTGTTATAGCAAGACATGGGATAGTAAGCCACTAAGTCCTATAGCACCTACTACCGCTTCAAAAGATTAATGTTGAGGCCGATCAACCAAACTATCTTATGCATATGATGTATAAAGACACCTCAACAATGATAGCCTTACAAGAAATTGCCTTAAGATAGTATTAGTGTCATTTCAAACTTTTCCACAGGCTTGTGGAGAGTCGTTACTGCGGTTTTTGTGAGCATGTATTGCTGGAAAGGTTGAACTGTCATCCCAAAAGAATTGAGGCTGAAATTATGTGGAGGTGATGCCACTGTACAAAAAAACCTCAGGTCACAAGTATCTTTTCCAAAACAGGTTGGCTTCATTTTTAAATTTTTTAGCAAAACAGAACCTCAACTCACCATACAATTCATTCATACTTTTGATGGGTTTCAAGTAGAGGTTGGGAATGAGATGCATTCCTCTCTAGGTTTGTCCATTTTTTTACTCTAGTGTGGTACAAAATACATGATGAGGTCAACTTATTTTTCCCCTGGTGTTGTTCAAAAGAAAAGAAACAATGTTCCCAAGAGAAGATGAAAACTCCTACTGTTGCAGAGACAAGGGTAACTCGGACCGATAAATTAAAGGCTGATAAAATAAAGGCTTCCAAGAAAGGGTATAATTTCCATAGTCAGTTAGAGCAGACCTTCACTGACATTGATGATTCAGAATAAGAAAACATGGAGTAGGCTCCAGACTCTCAGACAATAAAATATGAAGAGTCTCCTTCTCCAAGGAAAAGAGAATAGAAAAATGAATCTGTTGGTATGGTGTCAAATATGTGGCAGTGTTGTCAGTAAAAAAGGTTTCAACAGTCGTGCACCCTAAGATGCATTGTCCAGCAAGCAAGGGCCATGTATGAGTTACTTGACAGTTAGCAATACAACAATATTGTTGTTGATAGAAGCCAGGATGTTGAGCAGAGTTCTAGGCCCAAATCTGAAGGAGTCTCTGAGGTATAGAAGGACCAAGTCTGAGGTTTGTCCGGAGCATGAAAAAAGTTGCTACTAGACCAAAGTACAAGGCCACTCCAGCCACATCAGCTACAAGGTTGATGCAGAGACTTGTATAGTACAAGGTGGCTACTAGATAAACAAACAAAAATTCCATTGGTGTACACTCTTAGGTATGCACTTGTATATATGTATTCTTTGCATCATTATCATAAGGGTACTTGTAAGAGGAAGGAACCTTTGGTGCTATCACGGACCCAGATAAGTCTCAATTCATTCATAAGAACAACACATTGAAAGTGAAGATTCCAGGTTTGATTTTTTTAATTATCATGCTACATTACAAGTAGGTGTTGTAGTTGTGACAACAATCCTTAAATTGTTTTGATTCTAGAGATGTACTCATGAATATCCTCTAGGAAATATTCTTGTCTTGTTTCCTTTCGTTTGTTTCCTTGTTCTAAGAAGGTTAACAACAAAGGAAGATGTTTTTCCTTCAAGACTTCAGAGGGAGTGAAAATTATTTGAGAAGAAGGAAAAGACAAATACCTTTTCCCCCTCAACAGTTCAGAGAGAGACAACCATTGATACAGTTGATCCCATTGATATTACTGGAGACTTTGCAATAAGCCATAAAAGGTATGTCTGGGCTTGACAAACTCTGCAAGAGGTAGAAATACATGCAGCTGATGGAAGTGTCGAGAAATACAAAACGAGACTTGTAGTCAGAGGATACTCACAAGAAGAGGGAGTGAACTATGATGAGACATATTGATCCAGTAGCCCGATGCATTCCCATCTATACTATCATCCATGAGTTGGAAACTACATCACATAGATGGATTCTCAATGAGTTTGGGGTGTCAGCGAGAGTATTGTTGATCCAAACCTATACTATTACATTGTTGGTGACGAGAGCCTGATTTTGATGACTTATTCAGGAAGTCATGTTGTTGAATACAAGCAAGCCTCAACTTCTGATTTCGAGATGAAGGATCTAGGTATGATGCACTATTTCTTGGGACAAAAAGTATGACAAAGGGCTAATGAAACTTTTCCTGAGTCAAGGAAAATATATAGTGGGAATATTAAAGAAGTTCAGTGTGACATAATTGAAATCCACGGTGATGGATTTGAAGAAAATGAATGATGATGATTCATACAAGATTGATCCACAACTAATTGGATCATTGATGTATCTGGTTAACACCAGACTTGATTCATGCCATGCAGTGAATGTACTTAATCATTCAATGACTCAACCGAGAAAGACTCACTGGACAACAACAAAACATGTATTGAGATATTTTTGAGGCACAGTTAGATATGGCCTGAGATATGCCTCCAGTGAAGACTTGAGTTTGAAAGGATATGCAGAATGGACAGAAATTACAATGGATTGGAAGAGCACATCCGATTGTTGTTTTCCATAATTTCCTGGTGCAACAGGAAACAAAGATCTGTGGCCTTGAGTACCACAGAAGTAGAGTATATATCATTGAGTGTGCGAAGCAGTGTGGCTTCATAAGCCTCTGACAGATTTACTTGATCATGAGATGGATCCTATGATTATAACCAAAGATGTGTGAAGCTCTTTGAGAAACATGTGTTTCATGATAGATCGAAACACATTGAGATAAAATATTATTTTCAGAGACATGATGCAGAGGAAAGAAGTACACGTGCAGTACCTTCCTACACATGAGCAGTTTGCATACATCTTCATCAAACTGACTTGGTGAAGAATACCTCTCTAGTTGAGAGGGAGTGTTGATGACTATAGCCAAGACAAAGTTCGAAGTACTTCTGTGTGATACTTGGCCTGATGGAGAATGCCTCCCTAGCTGAGAGGGAGTGTTGATGATTATAGTTGCGTGAGACATTCTCCAGGACACAAACTGATTGAGTCGACCTGAGAGAGAGCCCCTGAGATGGGTGTGTGGTTCCTATCTAAGATAGAACTGGAATGTAATGATGGCCTCCTCCTTACAGAGAGTTGATAAGAACTCCAGATGATTCTCCTATGTAACGCAGTGAGAAAGGAGATCTGTTGAGTAGGGCGTGCCTCTGGCAGAGCACAAAGTGAACATGTGAATTCCCAAAGAGTTGGGTGCATCGTCATGAGACAAAGATGAAGATGATGTATTAGCCTACTCTGAGCAGAGAGTTGAGATGATGAACTCCAGATGACTCTCATGTGTAATGTAGTGGGAAAGAATATCTGTTGAGTGGACGCGCATGTGAACTAGCACAGGTGAACGTGATCCTAGTGGTTGAGCACTAGTGAGTGTGGTTCTCCTGTGAGACGCAGTGAGATAGAGATATGGACATCCCTATGGATGTGCCCCTAGTGGTTGAGCACTAGTGGGTGTATGAGATCCCTTGTTATATTGTTCAAGAACCATACCTTCCTGTAACCCTAATTGTAATGTAAAGGGTACATGTCGACCCCACCTTAATGTAAGAGATAATTAATATGGTAATTATTAATTATATTTTGAGTTATTGAGGTCGGCCCTATTGTGTCAATAGACACATCATTTGATGTGACAAGTCTTATATAAATAAAGGTGAATCCCCATTGAGGAAACACACTTAACATTGTGGCATCTCATGATTTCATAAGTTGTGGTCTGAAATTGTGAGAATTACATCACCCTCTCGTGTGCTAGGTTTGGTGTTGGTGTGGGAGGTCTTTCTCTTGAGGAATATAGCAAAGGATTGGTTGGGTTTTCTTTTCTTGTTGAGAAGGGTTTCCCATGATAGTTTTTGTGTTCTTGTGCATGGTTATTCCTCTTGTGATCTTGGTTTGTTGCAGTAGTTATGGTTCAAGTAATAGTTAAACAAAAAATTTAAAGAAGATACATGAGCCATAGCTCATTGAAAATTCAACATGCAGGACCCCTTTTTAAATAATACATTGCAAAACTCACGCCTGTTTCACGGTGCCACCCATCATCAATGGCTAGATAGTGTTGTTCATTATATATGCCAATTGCAAAGGGCCTAAGAAATCATCTTAAGTTATGGTTGTTGTAGCCACCTAGTGCATGACACCTTTTTAAATAATACATCGCAGAACTCACACCTATTTCGGGGCACTACCTCTCATCGATGGGTAGATAGTGTTGTATGTTCTGTATGCCCACTACAAAGGGCCTAAGAAATCATCTTAATTTACAATTGTTGTAGCCACCCAGTGCATGACCCCTTTTTAAATAATACATCACAAAACTCACGCTTGTTTCAAGACGCTACCCCTCATAAGTGGCCAGACAGTGTTGTATGTTTTGTATTCCAACAAGAAAGGGCCTAAGAAATCATTTTAAGTTATGGATGTTGTAGCAACTCAGTGCAGGATCCCTTTTTAAATTATACATCATAGAACTCACGCATGTTTCGTGGCGCTAGTCCTCATCAATGGCTAGACAATATTGTACGTTCTATACGTCAAGTACAAAGGGCATACGAGATCATCTTAAGTTACAGTTGTTGTAGCCACCTAGTGCAGGACCCCTTTTTAAATAATACATCGTAGAACCCACGCCTGCTTTAGGGTGCTACCCATCATCAATGGCTAGACAGTTCTGTACGTTTTGCATGTCAACTATAAAGGGTCTAAGAAATCATCTTAAGTTACGACTGCTTTAGCCACCCAGAGCAAGGCCCCTTTTTAAATAATACATTGAATAAAGCATTCCTGTTTCACAGTGCTAGCCCTCATCAGTGGCCATACAGTGTTGTACGTTTTGTATGCCAACTGCAAAGGGCTTAAGAAATCATCTTAAGTTACGATTGCTATAACGACCTAGTGCAAGACCCCTTTTTAAATAATACAACACGTAAATCACGTATGTTTCGGGGTGCTACCCCTCATTAATGGCCAAATAGTGTTATACGTTCTATATGCCAACTGCAAAGGGCCTAAAAAATCATCTTAAGTTACGACTGTTGTAGCCACCTAGTGCAGGACCATTTTTTAAATAATACATCACAGAACGCACACATGTTTCGGGGCGCTACCCATCATCAGCGGCTAGACAGTGTTGTATCTTATGTATGCCAACTTCAAAGGGCCTAAGAAATCATCTTAAGTTATGACTGTTGTAGCCACCGAGTGTAGGACCCCTTTTTAAATAATACATCGCAGAACTCACACTTGTTTCGGGGCACTGCCCCTCATCAATGGCTAGACAATACCATACGTTATGTATGCCAATTGCAAAGGGCCTAAGAAATCATCTTAAGTTACGACTATTGTAGCCACCTAGTGCAGGACCCCTTTTTAAATAATACATCGCAGAACTTACATCTGTTTCGGGGCACTACCCCTCATCAACAACCAAACAATGTTGTATGTTATGTATGCCCATTGCAAAGGCCTAAGAAATCATCTTAATTTACGACTATTGTAGCCACCCAGTGCAGGATCCCTTTTTAAATAATACATCGTAGAACTCACACCTGTTTTGGGGCACTACCCCTCATCAATGGCTAGACAGTACCATATGTTATGTATGCCAACTACAAAGGGCCTAAGAAATCATCTTAAGTTATGGTTTTTGTAGCCACCCAGTGCAGGACCCCTTTTAAAATAATACATCGTAGAACTCACACCTGTTTCACGGCGCTACTCCTGATCAGTGGCCAGATAGTGTCATATGTTCTGTATGCCAACTGCACAAGGCATAAAAAATCATCTTAAGTTACGACTGTTGTGGCCACCCATTGTAGGGCCCATTTTAAAATAATACATTGCAAAACTCATCCCTGTTTCGGGGTGTTACCCCTCATAAGTGACTAGACAATGTCGTACATTATGTATGCCAACTGCAAAGGGCATAAGAAATCATTTTAAATTACGATTGTTGTAGCCACCTAGTGCAGGACCCCTTTTTAAATAATAAATCGCAAAACTCACGCCTATTTTTGGGCGCTACCCCTCATCAATGGCCAGACAATGTTGTACGTTTTGTATGCCAACTGCAAAGGGCCTAAGAAATCATCTTAAGTTATGACTGTTGTAGCCACCCAGTACATGACCAATTTTTAAATAATACATCATAGAACTCACGCCTCTTTCAGGGCGCTACCCCTCATCAGTGGCCAGACAATGGTGTACGTTCTATATGCCAACTTCAAAGGGCCTAGGAAATCATCTTAATTTTTTGTTGTAGCCACCTAGTGCAAGACCCCTTTTAAAATAATGCATCATAGAACTGACACCTGTTTCAAGGTGCTAGCCCTCATCAATGGCCAGACAATGTTGTACGTTTTGTATTCCAACTGCAAAGAGCCTAAGAAATCATCTTAAGTTATAGTTGTTGTAGCCACCTAGTGCAGGACCCCTTGTTGGATGACA
This sequence comes from Picea sitchensis, assembly GCA_010110895.2. NCBI lineage: Eukaryota > Viridiplantae > Streptophyta > Pinopsida > Pinales > Pinaceae > Picea > Picea sitchensis. The sequence continues at coordinate 13,942 of SNQJ01S0043809.1, forward strand.
TATGATAAGTAAAAATTGAGTGGGGATAATATATTTTTTATGAATGAGATGGAGTGAAAAGGAAACGATGGAAAGTGTGAGATGTGGTTAGGATATACTATACGCTTCTCAACTAGATCACTAGTAGTACAATTTGACTTAAGTCATGATAATATCTATCTAAGGGAAATTATGTCCCCCCATGGTATAACAAGACAAAATAATAAATTGTTTATTGTTAAGAAGTGTTATTAGATCAAACCCAATGTTTATCACTTTCATGACAAGGTTAGAAAACATCACACCACGTCTAAGCAAGAAACCCACACATGAAATCATAACACATAAGGTGAAATAAAGATCATGCATGAAGTGCCATCTACAAGTGCACATAACATCTAAGGTGTAAGGCATATGAGTTGATATACCATGGTAGAGTCATCTGAAAGAACTCATGGGTTGTCATGTATCTGATGGAAGAACTTGAAGAACAAGTCTAAATCGATAGATATGAGTAGGGGAGCTCATCCAAGCAACATCAATGCACCCTTGATAGGGTGGTCTAGAAGTAGTCTCCCTTGAGGGGGCAACACATACCATCTATTACTACACATAGTCCTTGATAGGTTTTCTTGGGAAATATTTTTCTTAAGAGTTGGCACATGTAATAGGGGTTAATGATGACCCTCCCATACCTAAACTTGGCAAATTATATGAATTCTATGAATTATTGTGAATTTTGAAGATGATGCCTAATGTGATCTACCTACATTTGATATGGGCCAATTTTTATGTTGCATTGGACTTGTGTGCATGCCTCCAGATTGGTGACTACTTTAGGTCACTTGCACCTTACTTTGGACAATGTGCACGTAATGGATGTGACTTGGAATGATCCTTGTTCCTTTGAAGTACATTGAGGAGACCCCTTGCACACTTGATGGGGGTCATCCCTCTTCTTATGGAAGTAGTTGGGCTACTTTTGAGGTCATTGCACCCTTTTGGAGGGAAAATTTCACTTTTGAGCCCCTTTACATGCATTTTCACATGATTTGAGTGAGTTGTCCACTCTTGGGAGCCCACACGTGCCACACATGCAACATGATCATGCACTTGTGGAGGACGACTTGGCATATGAGCATGTTTTACATCATTTTAGGAGCATCATTAGGGGTCTTTTGACGCATCCACTCTTGTATCATGGATATTTTATGTATTTTTACCTTGTCTATAAGGCTTGTAAAGAGATAAAGGTTATATTTATATTTTCTTAGGATAAAAGCTAGGAAAATATTATTATTGTAATAAGATAGGTGCTAGATCTCCCATATAAATAAAGGAGCACTTCTCATTTGTGAATCATTGCTAGAACTTATGGAGAACATTATTTTTCTACTTCTTCTTTTCTATATTTTCTATGGATGAATAACTAAAGCGACTTCTTGAGGATGATATATGGTGGATTGCTTTACAAATTTCATGGATGATATTGGTTAGAGTTTTGAAGATGAATCAAATTTTTAAGTAATCTCACTAGATCTTATGGATATTGTTTATGAATGATTATAATTGTAGTTGTACTTCTCTATTGGTGGTGGTGCACTTTGTATTAGAGATATAAGGTTTACCCATGTAATAAAGTTACCTTAGTGATTTTAGGTTAAAATATTAGGGTAATAAAGTCACCTTAATGACTTTAGGTTAAAAGATTAGGGTTTTCATCTTTTAGGGCTTTGGTCTCTCAAACTCTTTATAAGAGTGAGGACCCTCATTGTTATAGTGGACCATTCACTAATAGTATTGTTCACTGTTTATGGAGATCATGTTTTCAATATCATAACCCTACCTAAGGTTTCTTTGGTTCTCATAATATAGTATCAAAGCATGATGGTCAGAGGCTGAAGCTTGAAGATTAGAGTGTTTGATTGTTTATTTGAAATCACGGGTCGACTTAGAAGAGCCTCCATTGTAATTATGATTTAGCTATCATTTAGAGATATATGTTGTCCAAAAGAAAGTCATTGGGAGGAATGATTCATTGTTACTTGTAGTCACCATTCAAATAGCGTTCGTTGCTTTTATTAATCGAGCTGCCAAGGTAAGTTGCCCACGTTTTTAGTGTTGTTGAATTAAGGAGTCGCCTATTTTTTTAGCCGAATCTGTACAATTGCCTGAGCTTCCATTTCAAATGCTAAACCACAAGATCAAATTAGTGAAGAATAGCCGCCAAGTTAGCTTGAGCCACCGACAGAGTTAAAGGTCATTTTTTTTCCATCCAAACTGAGTGTCAAATTCGTACTACCTATACACCATACAATGTGTATGATACACTCAGAGGGTTGAAATACATAAAAAACAAAAACTCTAACCATTGTTTTAGCCCTAATTTATACTTGTTTATAACCTATTCAAAGGGCTGAAATATACTATTGTTGTAACTTGTTTACCGCTATAATTTTTCATCTTTATTGAAAATTTTACAACAACTATTAATAATTTTCAGTTTTGCACTACCTAGGGATAATTTTGCATTAGATAGTAACTTGATAAACCCTCTAAACAACTCTAAAAGCACATTAAACTCAAATATGGAATTGACTTTGAGTAACCACCTAAAATCCACACTTGTTTATTATATCTCATTAGTGGTGATTTGGGTAGCTATATAGGTGACCTTGGACTTGATCCTATCTTGCCTTAGGAACCCTAGAGGTTACTAGGGAAGTCTCCCTTGTGTTAGATCCATTATTCACTAAAATAAGGGAAGTTGTTGCGTAGGTGACAATGGGAACACTTCCAATGTTCTTCCACTAATCTTTGTACCTTGTAAAGACTTTGCAATAGGGCGTGAGATTAAGTGATAAAAAGTCCTATCTTCACAAATTTTATGACCAAAGCTTTGACAGGTATATCCCTTCTTGGAATTGTTATTAAGATTCATTACTTTTGTTCTAATAACTGGCACCTCAGAGGAAAACTTTGGAACTAAGAAAACTCTGGAACTAAGAACACCACCGAAGACCTTTATTGTCTAACCAAAGGTTGTACACCCTGTCAATCACACTAAACTTCACTTCACAATGTAGATGATGCCATGTCGATGCCACTAATGCTTCAAATGGATCTGAAAATGATATATAACCCCTACCTTTTGTGCTCTAGAAGCATTCAAATTGTTGGATACATGTCTCAAAGCGCAAATGTAATTTTGAGGGATAACAAGTCCTTAGACAATCACAAAGTTCGAGATCACCTTCTTCTGAGTTTTCATCCTTATCTACTAATGAGGTGTTGTCATTATCCATTGATGAGTTTTCAGTGAGATCTAGATGTAGAGGTGATTAAATCCATGTACTATAAATTGATATCATGAGATAAATACATGTGTTGAGAATGGCTTAAGCCTTTTCCATTAAGTTCTTGTCTCTTCTTGCCTTATGCTCTATTTTTAGGATTATGGACTTGCACCTAAGCTGAAGCAATATGCATGCTTGGTTGACCTTCTCGAGTGTGAAGGGCATCTA
>SNQJ01S0043810.1:6308-39008 GCA_010110895.2 Picea sitchensis
CTTCGGACCTAGGTCCTCTCGACCTCTATTTATAAATTACAATCCCTCACCGATAGCCTTAGGTTGAAACCTAGGTGTCAAAACCCTAATTACCAAAACCCTAGGTCAACTTGACCCGTTCTTTCCGGTCTTCGCCAGCCTGTCTTTCCTTCTTCATCTCGCGGTGCTCCAAGGGATCTAATGTTGGATTTTTCCACTTCCTGATTCATCCTCGGTCCATCTTCCTTTCTGATCTATCATCCTTGATCTTGTCATCCAATGACTTGCTTTTCCACACTTTGCTCCATCTTTTCTATTCTTTTGCTCACTTCGACCCAGTGACAGTCACTGTGTCTCCCACGAAGATCATTTTTTACCTTTTCTTCCTCGTTCTTTTCTTCCTTCCATAACCAAGGTCCAACAGGACCCCAACACTCACCTGTGACTTGTCCTGAGGCACTTGAGATTTGATCCTCTTGTTTTACTTCGATTTGTGACTGCGCAGTGCATCGCTTGCTTTCTGCTTTATGCCGCCTTTCCATACTTGTGAAGATTGTATTTTCTGTGTCTGGTACCCAGTTTCAACTACACCTGGTACCTGGACCCTTGTATTCTTGATTCTACTGAGAGCTATGAGGCAGTTGGTTGTCATAGTACAACTTTAGTCGACTCCCATTCACCAAGCCTTCCTTCCAGTCTCCTTTCAATGTCTTTAGCTGCGCAACTCCTCCTTTTGTAACATAGGCAATCTCATATGGTCTGAGCCAATGCGTCCTGAACTTCCCAGGGTGTTTGATAAACTTATTGTCATATACCAGTACTAAATCACCTTGCCTAAATATATTCTTCTTGATGTGTATGTCATGATAGGTCTTTTCTCTTTCCTTTTGAATTTGTTGATGGAAGCCTGCAATGAATCTGTCTTATTCTAGTTCGACCAACTGTGCTAGCCTCTCGTGAATAGTACCCGTATCATCCATGTCTGTAAATGAAGAAATTCTTAAGCTTGGTACCAAGTACTCCACTAGGACAACAAATTCAAGACCATAAACCAACTTGAAAGGGTTTTGCATTGTTAATTTCTTGCAAGTGGTTCTATAAGCCCAGAGTACTGCTAGTACTCTTAAATCCTAGTCATCCCTATTCACACTGCAAATCCTTGTCAATGTTGTCTCCAAGTTCTTGTTGAATGCTTCAACCGTTCCATTTGCTTGTGGATGGTAAGGCTTACTTTTCTAATGGTGGACTGCAAATTCTTTAGTCAAGGATTCAACTATTTTATTGATGAAGTGTGTACCTTGATCACTCATAAGGACCTTAGGGAATCCAAACCTGGTTATTATGTCATCAAATATAAAATGCACAGCTTGTTGATAGGTGAAATTGAAGGCTCGCCAACTGGAAGAGTGGATCCAGTCCGGGGTTGTCTAAATAACCCAAGCCATTTGGGATGAACCACCCTGACGAGTTTAGCGGCTCCATTAGCTGATCTAAGTACTAAGGAAACGAATGAAAACTACACTAAGGAACTAATCTAAATGAAAACAATAATTAAAAAAAACTAATAAACAAATCAAAACTACATATATACAATCTATTACCTAAATCATACAACTATGATTCTATAAAATTAAATGTTCAATCATCAACAAAATCAGATCCAATTACAAATATACAATATTTACAGATTACAGATTTAAATGAAAACCTGCAAAAATCATTGGTAAACTACCCTAAGACAGCAAAACTATTGTTTTTTTATTTTTATAATTTTATGAGGAAGAAATTACATAAAAACTATCTAATCTAAGAAACTAAAATAATAACTCTAACTATAAATTTGAACTATACATATATCTATCTAAACTACTTATATGACACTAATAAACTAACTATTAAATAACGAATAGCAAACTGACCTAATGTAACGCTTCAGGTTTGTCCTGTATGCAATAGTTGTTTTAGTTGTTCGGAGGGAGGAAACCCGCACCAGATTCTCCACAAGATTCTCGTAAACAGGAAGCAATTGTGCTCTTCAGATATGAGTAACAGGACAAACAAGACATAAAAAATTACAACTATTTTATAATTTACAAATTATCACAGTCAGATAAATCCTTGTGCAAAATTTGTACAGAACAATTCAATTAACGAAAAACATAAACCTGTATTCATTAAATTGAAATAGAGTAATTGATATATTTTTTAAATAAAAGAGATCAGATATGGACAACACATAAACCAGATCACATCAACATGCAATGAATCATGATAGCTAAAGTAGTCAATAATTAATTTCAAACTGATATGAAGCAAACTTGAAATAAAAGTTGAATATATTGAAAGCTAAAGTTGTTACAAGACATCCACTTTCATCCCAGTCTATATTATTATAAATCCATAATATGGTTCTCCCAACAGTGATGATGATAATGATGTTCATTACAAAAAATGACAAGTATTTAAAGGCCTCCCACAGGGTAAAACATCCCTGTGGGAATTATCAAAACAGTTTACAAAAAATCTGGGGATAATCTCCCAAGTCCCTATTTTTGCCTATGACTAGAAGCTGAAAACTATATCTAAACTGCTACAGCATGTCCCATTTGTCAATGAAATTCGTAGGTACCTGTAAAGAGACAAGAATACAAAAGTTTAGATAATGTTTTATTGATAAAATTGACCAAAATCTAATTTTTTAGACTAGCTACAGAATCTTGCGATTCTGTAGCTGGTCTAATTTGAACACATAATCGTTTTAAAATCAATCCAAACTTAACAGAATTATATTCGACTTATTAAACCAAAACTAATTACTAATTCCAAACAAGAGTGAATCAACCACACCAAACCAAACTTGTATGCAAATTGAAACAAACGAAATCGTGGTCAAACGAATGGTAACAAAGATACATGCACTCTGTTCCACATTTGTTATTACCAATTTGGGGAAAACATAATCACTTAGATAATTCGAAAGCAATGAAATCATTTTCATGAACCATTCTCAATCGACACAAACTATAACCGGTTAAACAAATCATCCATGCAATAGTTTATGTCGCCTCATCCATTAAAAAAATCGTTTTTTCAAAATCAACGCTAACAGAGTCGTTATGCAAATCAATCTTCGATACCAATCCAAGTCATACCATTAATTATGCTAACTCAAAGCACGCATAAATCGTTTGCAAATCAAATCAAATAGGAATGAATCGAAACAGTTTGGGGCCGACACAATCTTTATGCAAAATCGTATCAATCGCCACAAGGTTTTAGCGAACCAATATTTTAATATTGATGCATTGCATACATGAAAGACCATGCTAATTCAAGCATACAAAATCATTTTAAAATCAAACCATAATAAATCAATTGGACTATATTAGAGCCGACACAATCGATATGCTAAATCGTATCAATCAACACACAACTACACGAATTTAGCAAAGAAACTCTCTATACAGATCGAATGTAATCAAAGAGAAAATATTCATTCAAAACAAAACAAAATCGTTTTTGGTAAATCACAATCAACAGGATTGTTTTTTAATTTATTAAAAACCAACAACACTAATCGATATCAAAACCAATCGACTACCTTGATTCAAGCATAGAAAATTGTTTCAAAAGCAAACCAAACGGAATCGAAAACAAACGAATCGTTCATACTAATCTGAGAACAATAAAATCACATTAACCAAATCATAGCTGTGTCCGAGATTAGTAAACAAATATTTTGTACATGATTCACAACGATATCATTTTTGGTAAAACGAAAAATAACAGAGTCGTTATGAGTCTATTAAAAACGAACAAAGCTATTGAAAGCAAATCCAATCGATTATATTAATTCAAATCAACTCATGAAACAAAATTAATATTGAAATTCATACCTGGGCAGTAAACAAATGCTTGGATCATGATAACTTTGAATTTACAAAGGCCGTTGCTGCTTCTACATTCCTGAAGACAATCGAACCGGTGGTTTTTTGTTTCTTCTCGTTGGCTTGAAGCGTGTCTCTCTCTTTTAACAGCACTATAACTTGTTCCTCTAACGATTTGATCTTTGATTGCAATAGGGGAACGTCGGTGTAATAACGCTCTAGCCAAGCATTACATTGGATACATGATGGTTGCTTGGGCTTTGATATCACAGGCAAAGGTTTGTTCAAGTTACCAGAGGTTTCCTTGTGCAACTTGATTCCCGGGTAGTTAGGGTCGTTTTTGAGGCACGGAAGTAAGCTAGAGAGACAGTCATAGGGTTCCTTAGAGCATAGGCCATGGGAATAGGGGTACTCTTCAGCTAGGAAACTCTCAATATCAGATTCTGAGTCCTCGCTCAGGACGATAGGTTTCTGATCAACGTTTGGCTTGGGTTTGTTCCTGGCACATCTCGATATCCATCGAGCATGTTTCTTCCCCTTACTGTTGACAGTAGTATCACCCTTACATTTCTTCCTCACCAGCTTCATTACGGCCTCAGTCTTGTCTTTAGGACACGGGTTGGCTATGGTATCGGGTAGGTCGATGTTAGGGCAATCCGAGGGTTTGAAAGGGGGTAGAAGGATATGAAATGGCACGGCTGGCCCAACCAAAGTTTCTGTAACCACAACCTTGTCAACTTGGATAGACTCGGGAGTGGCAAAGCCATTCCTAGATAGGAAGGCTTGCCAACTATCACCATGAAGGCTCAAATGGTGGACGATGATGAGTTTAATCAAGCCGTGATGGAAAAGGCTACTATCGGCCTTTTCACGCTTGAATCTTTTAGACATCTTGTAGACACTACACAAGAGATAATGTGGCATGTTCAAAGGATAGCCTATAAAATTCATCGACCACTGAAGATGATACAGAAATACCAAGCCATACCGACCTTCACAGGTCACAAACTGTTTAACAATTACCAAAAGATCATGCCACCTGTATTTGAGGGTAGTGATAGGCATACCTCTATCACAGGAAACAATCTTTCTTGAAGTGAAAAGGAGAGGCCACGACCCCTCGTCTACTTTGGAATTTTTAAACCACCGTTTCCCTGTCGCTAGTAGTCCTGTAGCTGAACTCATGAATTCCTCATTGAGCTTGAGCTGTAAGTCTCTGACCTTAGCCCTACACCCGTCGAAGGTGAGGGAAAATTGGTGGGCAACCGAAAGGTTAAATCCCTCGAACCTTTGGATAAACACCAGCCAACCACCATTTTCCAAATATTTGCGAGCATTATCAAATAGCAATAGAGTTTGGCTACCATTTGGCTCTATGCGTACCATTGGTTCCATAGATAGGATCACACAGTGGGAAAGGGTTTGCGTCCAAGGGTTCGAACAGGGTATTCCCAGGATCAAAGGCACACAGGCATACCCAAAAACAACAGAGTTAAGTCGGGATAGGGGGAATGCATTAATGACCGAATGTGCGAGGGTGGTGGAGATAGATCAGCCCATGCAAAACAATCATTTCATAAGTACAACCGATGCACATATAACGATTCAAATCACCATTGCATATGTCAAATACAATTCCATCCAAACGATTAATGAAATCAATGGTAGGTCGAACCAAAAATTTGCGCAAGCAATAGTTTTAGTATAGTTTTAAAACCAAAACAATGATTTGAAATCAAGACCAAGGGTTCGATCATATCAAGTATGTGTTACATGAAATAATTAAACCAAGGATCTAACCACATCCTCAATGAGTTTTTCATAAGACCAATGTGTCAAGAAAATCGATGAAATACTATTAAACATCAAACCACCAATGTATCAAAAAACTCAATCATAAGAATATCATCACAGTCTTATAAAAACGAAGTCATATTAACAATTAAAGAGTGCCAAATGAGTAAATATCTTGGAGCCTTGCCAACTGTGCAACTATAATTAAATTGGAAACGCAATGAACACATAGACAAGAGTGACCATAATAATCCAGTGACGATTTTAATGTGACGTCGAAATTAAAATTTTCACGCTTGCAGTTGTGAAAATGAGAACAAAGGCAGGTGTGAAAATTGCACAAAAATAATAGTGTTGTTTTATTCTGAAGATTGCGATGAATATCAAGGTTCGCAAAACATTGGTGTAGGCAGCTTATAAGGACAATATAAAAATGTGAATTGGCTGCCAACAATGGTCACACACTGGTAGAAACAGTTATCTCTGCCAAAAGAACAAATTCAGATTAAGATAACAAGAATAATTCCAACAGAAATAACCAGAAAATTGTTTAAACATCATTAATGATCAAATATCCCAGCAGTGTTTAAAGGATGAAAACTGATAACAATCTTAAGACAAGTGAGCCACGATGTTAAAGATAAAATCCCCAATACTGTTGACAGAGCCACTCCTATCAACAGGCATCCATAGCCTCGACAGGGTTGCCATTTAACCCACTCTGATATCTGTATCCTGCCAAGAAGTTCTAGATCAGAATAAAGGACATTTTAATGTCAAGTTATCTCATATTTGCAAATTTGCGTATACCCGACATTGCTTCGCTGCTAGTGGGCCTGTTCAGTTCCCCGACAAAGTTGTCTTGGCGTCATGCATGCATTTACCCACTACCAGCAGACCTGTTCAGCATCCCGACGAGTTTACAAGGACTTCCCACAACTCTTTTAATGATTTTGGTTTTTTAAAGATATATAATTGAGCGGGGTGATGCTGAAAATTATTATAGTTTAGCATATTTTTTATAGACCTTAACATAATTTTTTATTTTTTTTTTTAGAACTATCATTCATTAAGATCCAGAGATGGTTTATTTACAGAACCAACTTTCTAAGGCAGAGAGACATCTTCTGAGTCGTTCCTTTAAGGAACAGGGACAGCGTAAGAAGATAATAGATGATCGTGATAGGCTTTACTCATAGATCGAAATCAGTTAACTTCTTTCAAACAACAGTCTTTGCCAACACAGATGTAAATTTCAGAAGTATACAATTGATATTTACACAATTTTTTAACACTCATTTCAGTGAAAGAATTTTCTTTTTTCTTTGTCCGAATAGCTCAGCATGCAGGTATGTGTGTTTCCAAAAACAAAAACTGATAAGCGCCAAGGAGAAATCAAAACCAAAACAGCAAAAAGAAACAAACAAAAGAAAAATATGTACATAGTATACAAAGAGTTGTCATCAAGCAAAATATCTTTTCAGAGCTTGGCCATTCACCGGATAGGTGTCAGACTACCCCTCTAGATTCTGCAATCGGAAAGAGCTGGGACCCAACTTCTCAGCAATTAAAAATGGTCCAAGCCATAAGTTTTGAAATTTCGTGTGTTCTCCCTTTCCCTCATGCGGTTTGTCCCATTTCAAGACAAGGTCGCCTGCTTCGAAGTTCCTATCAGAGGCAGAGTTAGAATCGATCCATCTTTTGACTATCTGTTGATTTTGATCTAACTTATGTTTAGCTTGGGCTCTTACCTCTTCTAGCTTCATCAAAGTGTTAATTCGGTTTTCCAAAGGGGGACAATCTTCTTCTTATATTTCCTGCGATAGCTGAAGCGAGGGAAGAAGAATGTGTGGTGGCAAAATTGCTTCTCTGTCATAAACAAGGAAGAAGGGAGAGTTACCTACAACAGTTTTTGGCGTTACCCTATCATCCTAAATCGCGTTTAACAGCGCATTGTGCCAGTTTTTGTGATTCTCATCCACAGTTCTCTTGATGATTTTAATCAGATTCTTAGTTGTCGACTCTGCCAATCCATTGCCCTGGGGGTAATAGCTAGCAGAATACTTCAATTTAATTGCTTTTTCTAAAGTGAACTCGCTCATCTCAAGAGATGAAAAATAAGAAGCGTTGTCGAATACTAAACAGTCAGGGATACCAAAACGAATGATAATATTCGAATTTAAAAAGGCAATTACCTGAATGGTATTTACAGTTCTTAATGCGACAGCTTCAGACCACCTGGTAAAGTAATCTGTGGTTGATATGATAAACTTATGTTGTTGTGAGGATGGCGGATTGATTGGACCTATGATATCAAGGCCCCACTGTTGAAAAGGAGAGTCTACTAGAACAGGTTGCAAAGGAAACGCTGGTTTCTGTAACCGCCTTGATGCTTTTTGACAAATAATACACTTGCGGCACAAGGCATGGGCGTCTTTAAAAAGTGTGGGCTAGTAATAACCGGCTCTCAAAACTTTATGGGCAGTGGTGTCACCACCAAAATGCCCACCATCTTCTCCTGCATGCAACTCTAGTAAGACTTTTTCTGCTTCGTCTTTCTCAAGACAGCGCATCAGTACGCCATCAAAATTTTGACGAAACAGAATACCATTAATCAAATGAAAGGAGGAAGACTTTAATCTTAACACTCTTATTTTAGTGGGATCCAGGTGACGGGGAGCTAACCCATGTTCAAGACAGAATCTTATATCGTCATACCACGGACTGACAGAGTTTTGTGCACAACAAATTGCAATTTGAGCGTGTTGTCCTAGGTTTGACCTATCATTTTCTTCTTGTTGTCCTGCTACTAAATCAACAACTAACTTGCATAACCCTTGGCCTCTCACTATCTGAGCTGGGGTAATTTCTATGTCATACTCCTGTAAAGAAGTAACCCAGTTAGCCCTCTTTTCTCCTAGTTCTTTCTGCAATAACAGGTTCCTAACGGCTGGATAAGGGACAATAACTTTCATCCTAGATTTCAAAAGATACGACCGGAAGTGTTTGATTTCTTTGAAAACAGCGTAAGACTTCTGATCTACCACTGGGTACTTAAGTTTCGCGCCTTTGAAAGAAGAGCTCATAAAGGCAATGGGTACTTCATTTTTTTCAACATTCTTTTGAGTAAGGAAGGCAGCGTAGGAACGGTCAGAAGCAAAAGTGTAGAGTGTAAAGTCTTGCGAAAAGTCGAGGCTCATGAGAGAAGGAGCGTCTATTATGGCCTTTTTTATTGCATTAAAAGCTTGATTTTTTAAAGGTCCCCAATGATATTGTGCGTCTTTCTTAATTAGATTCTTTAAAGGTCTGACCATTTCGGAGAAACTGGGGACGAATCTTCTCACGAAGTTTATCTAGCCTAAGAAAGACTACATATATTTTTTGGATGTAGGAGGGGGAAGTTTCGAAATGACTTGAGTCCTTTTGGGTTCGATAATCATTCCTTTGCTTGACACAATAAATCCTAAGATTTTACCTTGTTCTACTGCAAAGATGGATTTTTTAGGATTCAAGGAAATGTCGTATTTACGACATCGCTGTAGAACGGCTCTCAAATGAGCTAGATGATCGGTTTTGTTTTTTGAAAATACAGTAACATCATCTAAGTAAACTACGATGGACTGACTGATTAAGCCTCAGAAAGCGATTTCCATCTCTCTCTGGAAAGTGGCACCGACATTAATCAATCCAAAGGGCATTTTTCAATAAGCGTAGGTGCCCCATGGAGTGCGGAAGGTAGTTTTAAGTTGGTCTGGAGGAGACATCAGGACTTGGTTGTACCCTGAGAAACCATCCAATAAATATAGCCTCTCAGAACCAGATACCTGTTGAAGAATTTGTTCCATGGGTGGGACAGGATAGTTGTCTTTATCAGACGCTCTATTAAGGTTTCGAAAATCAATGCAAAGTCGAATTTCCCCACTTTTCTTTCGGACAGGGACAAGGTTAGAAACCCATTGAGCGTGCCTAACTGGAAAAATTATCTTAGCATTCAGGAGTTTATTTAATTCTTTTTTGACGGTCGGTTTGAGCTTAGGGTGCATTTTTCTTAATTTCTGTTGAAAGGGTAAGGTTTGAGATTTCATAGGAATGACGTGTTATATGATGTTAGGGTCGAAAGTTTTGAGGTCATCATACGTCCATGCAAAGACATCTTTAAATTCTTTAAACAATTTAATAAATGCAACTTTTTCTTGTTCAGAACACCCAACCCCTAAATTAANGGCTTTTTGAATTTATCTTGAAGATCGTAAAATTTCTCTAATCTAACTACAGATTTAGGGATCGAATTTACCATGTCCGATGAATATTCAGAAGATCTCGGATCTGGTATTACCGTTAAATCGTGCAAATTGTCGTCGTGAGTGCATTCGTCTATCACCGCACCTTGAAAAGTTTCTTCCATATGTAGGAAGCTGATAATCTGCTGATCGTCATCGAAGACTCTCCAATTCGTGATGTTGTCGGGAACGGATGGCCTGAACAACAGTTCGATGGAGAATGCATCTAGGGACAAGCCTTCTGTAGGAAAGAGGTTGGAAGGTACATTAGCTAATAGATCAGCTTCAAAATTATTCAATCTAGGAATATAATTTATATTGAAAGCAGAAAATTTATTCATTAAATTCCATACCTCGGATTGGTAGCTTTTAAGATGCGGAGACAGACAGTGGATAGAATCTCTTACCTGTCTAACCACGATTTCGGAAGCGCTAAAGATAGTTAAGTTTTGAATGTTCATATCTAAAGCTTTTCTGAGACCCTGCAGTAAAGCCTCATATTCTGTTGTGTTATTAGTACATTCAAATTCTAACCTACATGAAATCAATGTTTTGTTACCTGCCAGATCGATAATAATGCAACCTGCACCAGCTCCTTCTTTGGAATTTGACCCGTCAAAATAAAGAGACCAAATTTGATTTTTATCAGGTGCAAATTGTCATTGTGTAGAAACCGTTGGCTGCACATATGCTACAATCTCGGACTGCTGTCCTGGATTGGTGATAGCTGAAGTCTTGGCCATGAAATTGTCGAAAAAGGTATCCATCCCTTGTACTTCAGGTGAATAAGTAGAAGGTGTAAATGGTTCATTGGGATCATTCAAATCTGTGACCATGAACTTAAGGTAGCGTTCACGATTTACCTTGATCTTGTTGGGCTTGCCATTCTCTGGAAGCCATAGGTGAGACCAATCTGTCGCGAAATAGTCGTGTAGCTGCTCCGACCAGTCCCTGCTTAAAAACAGACCATACACTTCTGGAATATCCACAACAATAATATCAATGACTTGATGAACTTTGGGGTTAGACGATAATCTTATAAGCACATTCCTTAACTCGCCTACAACTTTAACACTGGTTCGATCAAGTTGGATGATTTTTAAAGTAGATGGTTCAACCTCAACATTAATCTTCTGACATACAGACCATGGCATCACATTGGATGATGCTCCTGAGTCTACCGTACAATTGTGCATGTTTCTATTAAAGATTTCGAAAGTTAACAAAAATGGAGGTACATTTATGCGAGTACTAAGGGTGGTAGCTTGTGGTTTTTTACTCACAGTTTCCAAAGCTACTTTATCTACATTATTTACATTATTTACAGGAAGGCTTCCTTTGTCTTGAGGATCAGTATTATTTTTAGCAGAAGTCTTCTGAGGAACTTTGTTCTGAACAACCTTGTTATTGCTTGAATTACCATTTTTGCCATTCTCTGCGATATTCTGTAACATCTTTTGTAACAAAAATGGAAATTTTAATAACTCATAAACATAAGTGTTAGCCCTTAACCTTTTAAGATCTTCAACTAAATCATAATATAAGTTGGGGTTTACATGACTCTGTTTAGTGTCATCTGGTTTAGATTTCTTTGGAGGCAAAGTCATAGTGTTTTCGGAAGAAGGTTTGTTTGTTGTCTTAATCCTAGTATTATAGGGATGGACTGTCTCGAAGTTAGCTTGAAAGATGCTATCTGAGAAGTGTCCAAAAATGTTTAGAGAAGATTCTTCTTCTTGAACTGTCTCTTGTTCAACTACCTCCTCAGGAATCTCAGGAGGCATCCAGTTATCCTGGGCTTCTAGAATTGTTTGAAGGGCGTATTGAAGACTTTCTAGATTTAAGCCCTCAGTAGTAGGATTAGGTCGGTTGGTGGGAAAAGGCTTCCTGAACGGGGTTTTGTAAGGTCCTTTGCTCGAAGAAGCTTCTTCGTTTGTCCTTTTCAAATATATAACTTGATTTGACAGTTTTTGAATGACTTTAGTTAAGTTTTCTAAATCAGAGCTTTCAGGTTGTGCTTTACTTTGAGCAGGTCTAGGGAGGATTTCGATCTTCTTTTTGGAAGAAGAACTAGTCTCTATTTCATTGCTAGTAGTGTCCTTTAAACTAAGTATGTCTTTTTCAATCTAGCTGGCCTCCTCAAAGGCCTCTAACAGCGTGGCTTTCTTAGATCGTTTAACCCAAATGGCTATACTTTGATGCAGGGCTTTCGTATAGTATGCTATGATAAGATTCTCGGCAGGCATAGAATCCGTAGGGATTTAGTTCTTAAGTGTTAAGAATCTTTGATTAAAGTCTTTAATTTTCTCTTTTGGGTTCATTCTTAAGCTAGAAAGCTCCATAACCAGGACTTTCAGTGACTTATCGTCTCCGAACATTTCCAAAAAACGTGACTCGAACTTTTCCCATGACACGATTGTATGGGGTTGTTGGGCAAAGTACCAAGTATATGCCTTGCCCTCAAAAGTATAGGGGAGCAACCTACAGACTACGTCTTCATGCTCGACATTGCGGAGTCTAATGGCTAAAATAAACTTTTTAATGTGATCCTCTGCGATATGTTTAGAGTCAGGGTCAAACTTGGGAAACCACTTCTCCGGATGTTTGGGTAAGGGATGTTGTGCCGCAGGTATGGCTACGGCATCCTGGTCGAGCCAAGGTCTAGCAGGATTGTTCTGGTTGGACATTGGTGTAGTCGGTGTGAAAGGATGAGAAGGGGAACGGCCTTCGTCAGAGGAGTCTTCTCTCAAAGAAGAAGGGGATGATGGAGGTGGTGAGGGAGGTATTCTAGATCCTCCTGCAATAGGCATGAGGATTGGATCTGTAGGATTCATAGTGAGGTTAGTGCCTCCGAGTTTTTCTCTAATATCAGATAAATATAAAGGTTGGTCCAAAGGTCGATTTGGTTGCCTCAAACGGGATAAGGCACTATGTGTTCTTATGAGAGATTGGCGGACAATCTCTTGTATGTCACCACCTGTAGGATTTGGGGTTGCTGGCTCGACTATGATCTATGGATCGTCGTTTGATGTGGTTGTTGTTTGAGGGGGGATGTTGTCATTCGAATGGATTCTTGTCACTATAGGTGAGCGATTAGGTGGTGGAGGAGTCTTGCGACCGCCTCGTGCCATTAATAAGTTTCAGGTCCTCCTTCTAGCACCATTTGTTGATGGGCGAAATTGAACGCTGGCCAACTGGAAGAGTGGATCCAGTCCAAGGTTGTCTAAATAACCCAAGTCGTTTAGGATGAACCACCCTGATGCATTTAGTGGCTCCGTTAACCGATCTAAATCCTAAGGAAATGAATGAAAACTACACTAAGGAACTAATCTAAATGAAAACAATAATTAAAACAAACTACTAAACAAATCAAAACTACATATATACAATCTATTACCTAAATCATACAACTATAATTCTATAAAATTAAATGTTCAATCATCAACAGAATCGGATCCAATTACAAATATACAATATTTACAGATTACATATTTAAATGAAAACCTACAAAAATCATTGGTAAACTGCCCTAACACAGCGAAACTATTGTTTTTTTATTTTTATAATTTTATGAGGAAGAAATTACATAAAAACTATCTAATCTAAGCAACTAAAATAATAACTCTAACTATAAATCTGAACTATACATATATCTATCTAAACTACTTATATGACACTAATAAACTAACTATTAAATAACGAATAGCAAATTGACCTGAAGTAACGCTTCAAGTTTGTCCTGTATGCAATAGTTGTTTTAGCTGTTCGGAGGGAGGAAACCCGCACCAGATTCTCCACAAGCTTCTCATAAACAGGAAGTAGTTGTGCTCTTCAGATATGAGTAACAGGACAAACAAGACATAAAAAATTACAACAATTTTATAATTTACAAATTATTGCAGTCAGATAAATCCTTGTGCAAAATTTGTACAGAACAATTCAATTAACGAAAAAGATAAACATGTATTCATTAAATTGAAATAGAGTAATTGTTGTATTTTTTAAATAAAAGAGATCAGATATGGACAACACATAAACCAGATCACATCAACAAGCAATGAATCATGATAGCTAAAGTAGTCAATAATTAATTGCAAACTGATATGAAGCAAACTTGAAATAAAAGTTGAATATATTGAAAGATAAAGTTGTTACAAGACATCCACTTTCATCCCAGTCTGTACTATTATAAATCCATAATCTGGTTCTCCCAACAGTGATGATGATAATGATGTTCATTACAAAAAATACAAGTATTTAAAGGCCTCCCACAGGGTAAAACATCCCTGTGGGAATTATCAAAACAGTTTACAAAAAATCTGGGGATAATCTCCCAAGTCCCTACTTTTGCCTATGACTAGCAACTGAAAACTATATCTAAACTACTACAGCATGTCCCATTTGTCAATGAAATTCGTAGGTACCTATAAAGAGACAAGAATACATAAGTTTAGATAATGTTTTATTGATAAAATTGACCAAAATCTAATTTTTTAGACTAGCTACAGAATCTTGCGATTCTGTAGCTGGTCTAATTTGAACACGGAATCATTTTAAAATCAATCCAAACTTAACAGAATTATATTCGACTTATTAAACCAAAACTAATTACTAATTCCAAACAAGAGTGAATCAGCCACACCAAACCAAACTTGTATGCAAATTGAAACAAACGAAATCGTGGCCAAACGAATGGTAACAAAGATACATGCACTCTGTTCCACATTTGTTATTGCCAATTTGGGGCAAACAGAATCGCTTAGATAATTCGAAAGCAATGAAATCATTTTCATGAACCATTCTCAATCGACACAAACTGTCACTGGTTAAACAAATCATTCATGCAATAGTTTATGTCACCTCAGCCATTAACAAAATCGTTTTTTCAAAATCAATGCTAACAGAGTCGTTATGCGAATCAATCTTCGATACCAATCCAACTCATACAATTAATTATGCTAACTCAAAGCACGCAAAAATCATTTGCAAATCAAATCAAACAGGAACGAATCGAAACATTTTGGGGCCGACACAATCTTTATGCAAAATCGTATCAATCGCCACAAGTTTTTAGCGAACCAATCCTTTAATATTGATGGATTGCATACATGAAAGACCATGCTAATTCAAGCGTATGAAATCATTTTAAAATCAAACCATAATAAATCAACTGGACTATATTAGAGCCGACACAATCAATATTCTAAATTGTATCAATCAACACACAGCTACACGATTTTAGCAAAGAAATTCTCTGTACAGATCGAATGTAATCAAAGCGAAAATATTCATTCAAAACAAAACAAAATCGTTTTTGGTAAATCGCAATCAACATGATTGTTTTTTAATTTATTAAATACCAACAACACTAATCGAGATAAAAACCAATCGACTACCTTGATTCAAGCATAGAAAATTGTTTCAAAAGCAAACCAAACAGAATCGAAAACAAACGAATCGTTCATACTAATCTGAGAACAATAAAATCGCATTAACCAAATCATAGCTGTGTCCGAGATTAGTAAACAAATCTTCTGTACATGATTCACAATGATATCATTTTTGGTAAAACGAAAATAACAGAGTCGTTATGAATCTATTAAAAATGAATAGAGCTATTGAAAGAAAATCCAATCGATTATATTAATTCAAATCAACTCATGAAACAAAATTAATATTGAAATTCATACCTGGGCAGTAAACAAATGCTTCGATCATGATAACTTTGAATTTACAAAGGCCGTTGCTTCTTCCACATTCCTGAAGACAATCGAACTGGTGGTTTTTTGTTTCTTCTCGTTGGATTGAAGCATGTCTCTCTCTTTTGACAACACTGTAACTTGTTCCTCTAACGATTTGATCTTTGATTGCAATAGGGGAATGTCGGTGTAATAACGCTCTATCCAAGCATTACATTGGATACATGATGGTTGCTCGGGCTTTGATATCACAGGTGAGGGTTTGTTCAAGTTACCAGGGGTTTCCTTGTGCAGCTTGATTCCCGGGTAGTTAGGGTCATTTTTTAGGCACGGAGGTAAGTTAGAGACATAGTCATAGGGTTCCTTAGAGCATAGGCCATGGGAATAGGGGTACTCCTCAGCTAGGAAACGCTCAATATCGGAGTCCGAGTCCTCACTCAGGATGATAGGTTTCTGATCAACGTTTGGCTTGGGTTTTTTCCTGGCACATCTCGATATCCATCGAGCATGTTTCTTCCCCTTACTGTTGACAGTAGTATCACCCTTACCTTTCTTCCTCATCAGCTTATTGACGACCTCAGTCTTATCTTTAGGACACGGGTTGGCTATGGTATCGGGTAGATCGATGTCAGGGCAATCTGAGGGTTTGACAGGGGGTAGAAGGATATGAAATGGCACGGTTGTCCCAACAAACGTTTTCGTAACCACAACCTTGTCAACTTGGATAGACTCGGGAGTGGAAAAGTCGTTCCTAGATAGGAAGGCTTGCCAACTATCACCATGAAGGCTCAAATGGTGGACGATGATGAGTTTAATCAAACCGTGATGGAAAAGGTTGCTATCGGCCTTTTCACGCTTGAATATTTTAGACATCTTGTAAAGACTACGCAAGAGATAATGTGGCATGTTCAAAGGATAGCCTATAAAATTCATCAACCACCGAAGATGACACAGAAATACCAAGCCATACCGACCTTCACAGGTCACAAACTGTTTAACAATTACCAAAAGATCGTGCCACTTGGGTTTGAGAATAGTGATAGGCATACCTCTATCACAGGAAACAATCTTTTTTGAAGTGAAAAGGAGAGGCCACGACACCTTGTCTACTTTGTAATTTTTAAACCATCGTTTCCGTGTCGCTAGTAGTCTTGTAGCTGAACTCATGAATTCCTCATTGAGATCGAGTTGTAAGTCTCCGACCTTATCCCTACACCCGTTGAAGGTGAGGATGAATTGTTGGGCAACCGAAAGGTTAAAAACCTCGAACCTTTGGATAAACACCAGCCAACCACCGTTTTCCAAATCTTTGCGAGCATTATCGAATAGCAACAGAGTTTTGCTACCATTTGGTTCTATGCGCACCACCGGTGCCATAGACAGGAGCACACAGTGGTCAAGGGTTTGCGTCCAACGGTTCGAACAAGGTATTCACAGGATCGAAGGCACACAAGCTTACCCGAAAACAACAGAGTTAAGCAGGGATAGGGGGAATGCATTAATGACCGAATGTGTGAGGGTGGTGGAGCTAGATCAGCCCATGCAAAACATTCATTTCATAAGTAAAACCGATGGTGCATATAATGATTCAAATCACCATTGCATATTTCAAATACAATGCCATCCAAACGATTAATGAAATCAATGGTAGGTCGAACCAAAAATTTGCGCAAGCAATAGTTTTAGTATAGTTTTAAAACCAAAACAATGATTCGAAATCAACACCAAGGGTTCGATCATATCAAGTATGTGTTACATGAAATATTTAAACCAAGGATCTAACCACATCCTCAATGTGTTTTTCATAAGACCAATGTGTCAAGAAAATCGATGAAAGACTATTAAACATCAAACCACCAATGTATCAAAAAACTCGATCATAAGAATATCATCACAGTCTTATAAAAACGAAGTCATATTAACAATTAAAGAATGCCAAATGAGTAAAGATCTTGGAGCCTTGCCAACTGTGCAACTATAATTAAATTGCAAATGCAATGAACACATAGACAAGAGTGACCATAATAATCCAGTGACGATTTTAATGTGACTTCGAAATTAAAATTTTCACGCTTGCAGTCGTGAAAATGAGAACAAAGGCAGGTGTGCAAATTGCGCAAATATAATAGTGTTGTTTTATTCCGAAGATTGCGATGAATATCAAGGTTCACAAAACACTGGTGTAGTCATCTTATAAGGACAGTATAAAAATGCAAATTGGCTGCCAACACAGCTGTAGTTGCACTACAGTCCTTGACTACTCTTTTTTCGGCCCATCTAGTCAGGTATTTTGTCGCAGTGATAATATACCTTGCTCGTGTGTGCTTTCCTGGTGGGTTTATAGGTCCCATGAAGTCAATGGCCCATTTTTCAAATGCTTGTAGTGTCATCTATAGTGCTAATGGAATCTCATCTCTTTGGGATGGTTTTCCAATTCGCTGGCATACATCGCATGCTCTGGTATATTCTTTAGCATCTCTGTGTAACGTAGGCCACCAAAGGCCAGCTCACAGAACCTTCTGTGCAGTTTCTTTTCCTACGTAATGTCCTCCTACGATGCATTCATGAGCTTCTTTGAGGATCATAGGGCGTTCTTCCTCCATCACACATCTTCTTAGTATCTCATCAGGTGCCATTTTATATAGCTAACCAGCTATCAGTGAAAAAATTGCAGCGCTCACCACTAGCTATTTCTTCTAAGGAATCGTGTACTCACCTGGAGCCATTCCTGTTGATAGGAACTGGGCTATGTCTTCGAAGTGGTAATCAATATTTATAATGATGATAAGCTGTGAATCCGGTAGTGTATCCTCCAGACTGGTAGGTTCTTCACCATGCTCCAACCTCAACAGGTGGTCTGGACCATTATTCATTCTTCCTGGCTTAACTATAATCTCAAAATCATATTCTTGAAACAAGAGAAGCCATATACATATTCTTCCCCCCAACACTGGCTTGTTGACTAGGTACTTCAACACGGAGTGATCAGTAAACATTTTAAAGTGTCCTCCCAACAAGTAGTGGCGGAATTTATACAATGCATACACCATGGCTAGTCCCTCTCTCTTTATAGTAGTGTAATTGATTTCAGCTGTGGATAGATTTCTGCTGGAAACTGCTAATGGATGATCAATGTCCCCTTCTCTAGGTTTTTCTAGTACTTCTCCTAATGCAATAGAAGATGCATCAACATGCACATGAAATTCCTTGCTCCAGTCTGGAAAGACTAGAATGGGCACAGTCACCATCTTTTGTTTCAGTGTGTTGAATCGGGGTGGTATCCAGTGTATTGTCGAATATGTGTACCCATTGTTCTCTAGGAATGTCACTCCAGACCTCTTCGCAGCTTCATACATGGTCCTTTGGGAAACTTCGACCTGTGTACCTTGCTTCGCAGCTTCCTACTTGTTCTGAAAACCACATTGTCATCAAAGTTCGGCATTGTGTCTAGTCTGTACTATTGCTTTTATGTGTCCCCCACCATATTTTTGGTGTGGCCTTCATGGCCTCATCCATTTCCAACAGCCTATGTTGTCTTGGTACACTTGTCTCAAATTCTGATATGAAGTTCTCTAAGGGGTTCAACCCATCAAATGTGGGTAGATTACTCACTATTGTGCCAATCCAACAAACTTCTCTGGTTAGCCTAGCACATTTTCTTGTAGATAATTCATACATCTGGTTCTACCAGTTCTCCAGTGCTTCTTCTGAGTCAGATGAACATGTGTTGTCACTTCGCCATCTCAGATTCTCGTCAGCTGTAGGGTTGATATAATCCTACTGTCTGGCTTAGATGTTCTCCAATTCAAATGCATGGTCCTCTTCTTTGATAGGTTATGTTTATTGTGGACCCTCATCTGGATCTAAAGGTGCAATGACCCTAAGGCCAACTTTCTCAAATGTTATGCGTCTTTTCTTTAGATCAACAACAGTGGAATTTTCGAAGCCCCAATCAATTCCTAACAATGCAGGGTAAGGGAAGCTATCATCAACAATTTCAATTACCTCAAAATCTACAAAGGTTCTTACTCCATTGTTGTCCACTGGGACATGCTCTAATCATCCAAACGAGCTGACATCTTGTTGATTAGCCATGTGAAGCCTGATAGGGGAATATATCATCTTGGTATTTCCCATCAGTGCCCAAGTCTGCTTCGTCATGACATTGACCTCTGACCCTAAGTCAAGGACCACATAGTCTATCTCATACTCTCCTATCTGAGCATTCAAGTGTAATTCTTTATTTGTCCTTCTCCTTTTTCCAATTTGGTGCACTACTCTATTCAGTAAGGGGTCTATTTTTCCTAGTTCATACTGCTTGATTAAATCTTGTAATTCTTGTACAGCGCCTTTATCTTGAACAACTTAACACAAGTGTACAAGAATTCCATGAGTTTGGTTACCTCTTTCCCTTCTGTTGGCAATGTAGACGGATAAAACGCCTGAGGCATGCCATATTATTTGATTTATGGTTGTCTCTTTGATGAAGATCATTGATATCCTTTGAACTCTTTTCTTGCCTCCTTGAATATCTGTCTTTCTTTCTTAGCATCGAATGTTGGGGTCTTTTCTATAGCTTTCCTAACTCTGTGGTCATTTTCAGTCTTTCCTTGAGCTGCTCTGTATTCTCATGTAGAAGATCCTCCTCGAGTGATAACAACGAATCTAGGGTCTGCTCCATGAGGTTTAGCATATATCAGTTGTACTTGTGGGTTATGTTGAGGTCCTCTTCTTTCCTTAAGTTTAGCCAACAACACAGGGAATTCCTCTATGACATGTTCGAAGGAGTTACAGTAACTATAGGTTGTGTAGGGATTCTGACAATCCCTTGCTAAATGTCCTGGTTACGCATAGTTGTAACAGATTATTTTTCCTCAGCCTTGACCCATACCTACTCCTCATCCTCGTCCTTTGTAGCCACCGCAAGGAGTAAAATTTCCTCTCCCTAGAGAGTTGTACTACAAAGTGTTTCCTTCTTGTTGTAATTCGCCTTGAATCTTGTATATGTCTCTCAACCTTTCATGCATGAGATCATAAGCTCTACAATCTCAATCATCATGCCCCACTGATTTACAGAATGTACAATACAAGTTTGTGGGTGTCTGGACATACTTCTTCATGTAGTAGCACTCACCTGGGCGATGCCTATTCCTGCATACATCGCACTAGGGTAGGTTAACTTGATTTAAGGGGCTCGGTGCCCCTAATGCCAAGTACTCATGAAATAAGGGACAATTTTCCTTATCATTGCCTTCATATCTGCATCTTACACACTAGATATCTTCCATTTTTTCTTTTCCCTTATCTTTCTTCATATCCTCGACCTATAAAGACAAACTAGTTAGACAGCTCATGATCTGGCTAATGCCTGAGCTAGATTCTCCCATCGGTGTTGATTCAATATTCATGGCAATCTACAAAGATTCTCCCTAAGATGAAATCTTCTGCTGCATCAGAGGGACTCTTATGTGTGGTAACAACGCAGCGATGAACCATTCTTTGTTCTATTCATCTGGGATCTGGAAAATTAATCGGCATGTCAAGGTCTTGAATCTCTGGTCAAACTCCCAAATAGGTTTTGGTACATTTTGTTTAATCTGTTTTAGTTCCGTAATACATTGTGACTCCAACTTAGGTTTCTTAAACTATACAATCAACTCATTCTTGATCTCATTCAGAGGCTTAGGCTGTGCCAGTCCTTGGACAAGTTTCATGTACCAGCTTAGTGGGTGGTCCCTTAACGTAGTGCTAAAATGGGTTCTCTTGATGGCTTCATCGGTGATACTTTTAATATTCCATACGGCCTCACACAGAAACCAATTCTCATATGGATCCTCAGATCCATATCCTATAAAGATAGGGAGTCTCATTTCATCTGCCATAAAGCTGACTAGGGTTCTTGTCTGAGTAGATGCTGAGCTACTAGTAACAGTACTCTGAAGACTCTGGTGGTTTTGACTATTCTGACTGCTAAGTATTGTTGGGACAATAGGAGGATTAACATTACTTACTTCAGTAGTTCGCGCATTTCCTGAGGTTTCTGGCTTGCTTTGGCACAGTTCTTCAGCTTCCCCTTCTTCTGTTCTGGTGGGCTCTGGATTCTCCTCATCAGTTAGATATATCTCTTCTCCACTATAGAAACCTTCTTCTCTGTAGTTTTGATTAAAAAATTTCTCAAGGTGAACTCCTCGGAATACTTTCCCACTTTGCATATTCCCTGCTTCTGTGTCGTTTTTGTTGTCCGAGATCTTGAACATTAGCCTTTTGAGGTCCGATCAATCTACTGTATCTTCAAGATGTGGTTTTCATGCAAGATCATCTTGATCCTTAGCTTCAGGAAGTGCAAAAATTTTCCTATGGGTCCTTTGAAAAAGTATCTATCAGCTTGGCTATATGATTCTTCTCTGTCAACAGCAAACTCGGTGATATACCCTCTGATGGTACTATCAAACCAGTGATCTACTGCTCTGGATACAGCACTTTCGACACTCTTGACCTTCTGGATCAATGCTGGTGTCCAAACCACAGGATTTCTAGATCTGATTTCAAACTGTGTGTCAGCTAACCTAGCCAACCACTCATGTAGCTCCTGATGGATTCCTCCAAAGAAGATCTTGTGAATGTCGGTGAAGATGTATCTTTGTAGCCAATCTTCAGTGATTATTTTAGGGTTCTTGTTCTGGGCTTCCGTGAAGTCCTTCTCTTGATCCTCTATCCAATTCCGAATCTCTGTCTTCGATGGGAACCATCTTGACATTCCCTTAAAAAGATTCTTGTCCTGGAAACAGAACCATTTTTTGGTACAGGCGTAGACCCAGAGTTCAGCTCCAAGAGCGCACCAACAAGCCCTAGCTACTGGTCCTTTTGGCAGCACCTGTGAAGCAGATGCAATCTCACCTGAAGTAGCTATGAGGGGGTTGCAGGACAGAGATGTCTACAACTAGGGGAATATCAAGTGGTTCTTATTACAACAACAACATAACATGCATGTACCATTGAACTAGCTAGATCTATCCTTCACAGCTATAGATCTGATCTAATACAATAATACAGATAAAACTATAACAACAATAGAGCTCAAAGCATCAATCACACACACAACAAAAGATGTACGTGGTTCACCTTCTCTCTAGGGATATGTCCACAGAACTATGCTTATGATATATTAAGATAAATCTTATAGTTCTGATCTGCGCTCTTGGCCAGTAGATCCTTTATCTTCTCTCTCTCCTTTTCCCCTTCCTGCACACCCAGCTGTAGGAATTGATCTTCGCACCCAGCTGAAGATCTTACAATACCAGAAGTCTCTCACTCTCATCACTTCTCTTACTCACAGTACAACATTCTCCCAATGAACAATAATCAATAACAGGTCTCAACCACAGTACCCCCCACCCGACCTAGGTCCTCTCGACCTTTATTTATACATTACAATCCCTCGCCAACAGCCTTAGGTCGAAACCTAGGTGTCAAAACCCTAATTACCAAAACCCTAGGTGTCTACAACCCTAGGTCAACTTGACCCATTCTTTCTGGAGTTCACCAGCCTGTCTTTCCTTCTTCATCTCACGGTGATCCAAGGCATCTAATGGTGGATTTTTCCACTTTCCGAGTCATCCTTGGTCCATCTTCCTTGTTGATCTATCATCCTCGATCTCCTCATCCAACGACTTGCTTTTTCGCACTTCACTCCATCTTTTCTATTCTTTTTCTCACTTCAACGCAGTGACAGTCACTGTGTCTCCCGCGAAGCTTGCTTTTTACCTTTTCTTCCTCATTCTTCGCTTCCTTCCATAACCAAGGGCCAACAACTGTGTTGTTATTGTATTAGATCCACTTGATATTCCCCTTGGTTGTAGACATCTCTGTCCTGCAACCCCCTCATAACTGCTTCAGGTGAGACTGCATCGGCTTCGCAGGTGTTGCCGAAAGGGCTAATAGTTAGGGATTGTTGGTGTGCTCTTGGAGATGAACACTAGGTCTATGCCTGTGCCAACAAAACCAACCATTACTTTCTCTTTGTGGCACCTGCACATTAGTTTTCACCTGAGGAGTCAGGTAGAAAACCTTGTCATAGGATCATTGATATCATTGATCATGATTCCCCTGTTGCCTCTCTATGCGCCATACTTAGCCTTGATCTCATCTAAAATGGCCTTGGCTCTTGTTTTGTCCTCCAAATACTACTTCATCTTTATCCCATCTATGGGTATCCCTATGATTCCTGCGATGAGTTCCACCGTGATAGGCACCGACCTATCCATCCATAAGATTTTTCCATGTGCTCATGCAAGAAGTCACTTGACGTAGGCGTTGATAGTATTTACCCTCCCAAAGTGTGGGGCATCTAGCAAGTTCATGATTCCTATGTTGTAAATCCCCGGGATCCACTGCGTTGGCTCTATCAGTGGCATGCCTGATGAGCCTGCTCCCCTGCTTTCTAGGTAGACCTGTGATGCCAGGTCTAGAAATTTAGTAACATTGGTCACATCATGGTCGAAGTATTTGATGGAATTCACTACATCGACCATGTCGTCATTGACTCACACTCTGCTCAGAATGTTTGGCACAACCAAGTTCCCTTCCACCTGCGGTGGTGACCCTCCGTGTGTGGTTCTCTCAACTTGGCCCTTTCGTTACTCTTGTGGGGATGAGGACCCCACCTCTGGTACACTCTCATGTACTGCGGCCTGTGTTAACTCCAATTTGTGGCTCTGTGGTACTCAGGCCATGGCCTGCTCAGTCTGTCGTTTCCCTTTCCCCCGTGAAGTATCAGAATTTGTTCTTTCGGGTTCCTCCTCCATCTTCTTGGCCTCCTGCATAGGGTTTTTCTCCTCCTCTACTGTTACCAGGTTTGTTTCATACTCTGGTGTGAGGAGTTCATCCACATCCACACTACAGGTTCCGCTTTCTCCCTTGCATCTGTCGCATGAGAAGTATTGTGTGTGTTCCTGACGACCCTGCTCGACTCTCCAACTCGGGGTGGTGACATTGTGACGGGGTCTAGGCTCTAAATCTGTGAATTCGATGAATGCTTGGTTGAATTCTCACTCTATCTCTCTTCCACTCGGCTATGTGTTCTTCTATTTGGAAATTGACACAATGGCTTGCCTTTCCCCCCTTTTTCCGACTTTATAGTGGGACGACGGAGTGACAATTGTTTCACACTACTAGTTGTCACTTTTTCACTTTTGGCGGTCTGTCCTGCATGTTCTACGTGTTAACTATTGTCCTTTGCATCTTGTTTTCGAACTTTTTCCCTTTCTATCGCACTATGGTCGTTACCTTTGTGTACAGGCTGTCATAGTTTCAACCGCTATGGCCAATTGGTGCCTGATTTCCATAGTCGTCATTTTCTGAATTGTCACGTTGTCCGTCTATTGGTCCTTTTTTCAGTGCGCTAGGATTTTTGGGCGTGCGGGGTCCTTAGCTTCTATACCCTTTTCTTCTAGCGCAGTATTATTATTTCTCTACGTTGACTCAATGACTTGTGCATGCGAACTCTTTTTTCTTTTTATCATACTGATTTTCTATCCTGTGTGCGTGGATTTCTGTGCAGTTTTTTTTTTTTTTTTTACTGCACAGTAAATGTCAAGTTTCTTGTGTTCGACTATCCTTGTACATCTTTAGTCTATCCCCATTGATCATCCCCTTTAATTTTGTTCCTTCCAAATCCTTCAGTTGTACATATCCTCCGTCTGTGACAGTCTTGACCTCATATGGTCCCAACCAATGCACTCTGAACTTTCCTGGATGTTGAAAAAACTTGTTTTCATACAGTAGGACTAGGTCTCCTTCCTTGAAACTTTTTCTCCTGATATGTCGGTCATGCCAATATTTTTCCCTTTCTTTCTGTACTTCTTGGTGGAAGCCTGCTAGAATCCTATCTTCTTCCATGCTCATCAGTTGAGTTAACCTTTCTTGTAGTGTGCCTCATTCTGTCATGTTTGTAATTATTGCAACCCACATACTTGGTACCAAGAATTCTAATGGAATCACTTCTTCTTGTCCATACACCAATATAAATGGTGTCTTCCCTGTCATGTTCTTGCAGTTATTTATATATGCCCATAATACTACTGGTATCTTTGAATCCCAATCATCCTTGTTGACATTGCAAATCTTGGTTAGGGAATTCTCTAGAATCTTGTTGAAGGCTTGCACTGTTCCATTTGCTGAGGATGATATGGCATACTTTTCTAATGGTAGACCTTTAAATCTTCAGTCAAAGCTATGATAGTGTTGTTGATAAAGTGAGTGCCTTGGTTACTCATTAGGATCCTTGGAGGTCCAAATCTGGTGAGCACATGTTCAAATAGGAAGTGTGTTGTTGTCTTTGCACTACATTATTTAACTGGTGTTGCCTCTGCCCATATGGAGAGGTATTTCGTCACAGTGATAATGTATCAGGCACTTGATATTCTTGCAGGTGGGTGAATTGGCCCAAAATAATTGATATCCCATTTGTCAAACGCTTGTAGCATCACTTGTGGATGTAAGGGAATCTCATCCCATCTGTTTGGTTTGTCGACCCTCTGAAAAACATCGCATTATTGACAATATTCCTTTGCATATCGATGAATAGTTATCCACCATAATCCTGTGCGTCATACCTTCTGCGTGGTATCTTTTCCTGCATAGTATCCTCCTGTTATTCCTTCATGGGCTTCTGCCAGTATCCTCGGCCTTTCGTATCCTAGCGCACATCTTCCCAAGATGTTGTCTACCCTCATTTTGTATAAGTTCCCAGTGATCAACTAGTAGTCGGTTGCTTGTACAACCAGATTCTTCCTCTGCGCGATGTTAAATTCCTATGGTGCATTCCTTGTGCTTAAATACTCAATAATGTCAGCAAAATAATCATCCACAATTTGGACTAAAAATAATTGTGCATCAGGGAAGGTTTCCTCTAAGTTTATAGGCTCCTCGCCATTGGTGACCCTTGACAAGTGATCACATCATGTGTTCAGCTTCCCTAGCTTCACTATGACTTAAAATTCAAATTCTTGAAACAGTAGTAACCATCGACATATTCTCCCCCCAAACATTGTCTTGTTAACTAGGTACTGAAGGGTTGAATGATCTGTGAACATCTTAAAGAGTTTTCCAGGTAGGTAATGCTTGAACTTTTGAAGTGCATATACCATTTCCATACCTTCTCATTATGTAGTGTTGTATTTCTTCTCGAACTCTAACAGTTTTCTTCTTGCAAACGCTATGGGGTGATCAAAATCCCCTACTCCTAGTTGCGCCAGAATAGCTCCTAGGTCTATGGATGATGCATCTACATGCACATGGAATGTCTTATCCCAATATGGAAATACTAAGATGGGTGTTGTGACCATATTCTCCTTCAGGGTGTCCAATCCTTGCTGACAACTCTCATTCCACTGGAATTTAGTATCCTTCTTAAGAAATTTCTCCATCGACGGAGTGATCTGCACACACCCTTTGATAAATTTTCTATAATATCCTGTATGTCCTATTATGGCCCTTAGTTTGCACACTGATTTTGGTGGTGGTACGTTAACAATTACTGCAATCTTTGCAGGATCCATGATCAGACCTTGTTTGCATACTATGTGACCCAATAGAATTCTGAAGGGTGTTCCAAATATACATTTCTTAATGTTAAAGGATATTTGGCATTGAATGCATCTTTCCAACATTAGCCTCAACACCTCTACATGATCCTTCAACAGGCTATACATTGTCCAATCATCCAAATATACTTCTAGAAATTGATGGATGAATTATTTGAAGGTAGCCATGAATACTCTCGAGAAAATTGTTGGTGCATTTTTCAGTCCAAAAGGCATGACTGTGTATTGGTAGGATCCCCATTTTGTTGCAAAGGTAGTCTTGTGTCTATCTTCTGGTGCTATCTTGATTCGGTGGTATCCTGAGAATCCATTAGTGAATGCGTATGCTTCCTGGCCTCCCACATTTTCTAGGACTTCATCTATAAAGGGTGTATCAAAGGGGTCATGTAGGAAAGAATCATTGAGATTTCTCAGATCTACACAGATTCTTATGCCTCCTTGACTTTTTTCCTGAAATACCATGGGGCTTATCCATTCTGATTCTTCTACTGGTTCTATGATTCCTGCTTCCAACATTCTGTTGATTTCTACTCTTACCTTCTGATTGTTAATGGGGTTCAATCTGTAAGGCCTC
The DNA here is from genome assembly GCA_010110895.2 of Picea sitchensis. Lineage (NCBI taxonomy): Eukaryota > Viridiplantae > Streptophyta > Pinopsida > Pinales > Pinaceae > Picea > Picea sitchensis. Next base: position 34,122 of record SNQJ01S0043810.1, read on the forward strand.
TATCTGATAGGTCCTGCCTCCAATTTGAGAGGGATGTTTATCTCTCCAAGTTCTCCTGCATTGCCCTTTATTTCTATAAAGGTTGTTGGGAACATGTCACTGTACTTGCGCAGTAATTTTTTATCCTGTCCATTGTTTGCTCCTCCCAGTAGTCTCCAATGCTGGCCATTTTGGGATTCTCAATTGTCTCAATGCTAACTTTATTTACCTTGATTGGCACAACAATTACTTATGATTCTAGAGTTGGACCTTCCACTTCTCTTTCTCCTTCAATTTCCTCAATCTGAATATTTTGTAGATCATCTTCATCTGGTGCTTCTTCCTACACATGGTAGCATGACAGTAGTTATTTCACTGTATATTTGTTCTGCTATTGTTCTTTTGTCATGAGTTCAACTTCGGGTTCCTTAATGAATATTGCCCCTCTTATTTGTTTAAATGTTGCATTTATTTTTGGGTTCTCATGCTCAAATGAGAAAGTGACTGTAAAGTTTTGTTGTAGTATTGTCCAGCTCGTAGTTCCTCTACAAAGTTCCTGGTCTGTATACTGGTTTTCTGGGATACCCTCTAATGTGTGTACAAAAGGATGAGATCATTCTTCTGGGGGTTTCATTTTCCACAGTTCTTTTCACTTATCTAAATGTTCTGTTGGTGCTATTTTTGTTGTTGGTTTCTTCTTTTTTATGCGCCAAACTTGAGACATAGTAATCACTTACATTGGTACCAGTCCTTGATTGTTTCTTTGTGTATGCCCCACCATATTGCAGGTGTATCCTTAAGTGCAATGTTGAGAGATAACAATATCTGACTGTTTGATACTTTGTCTTCATATCTCATTAGGAATTCTTCCAAGTCATTGATTCCATGGAAACTTGGAGGTTCTCTAACTTCTATCCCAACCCATCTTACTGTGTGGTCTATTCGGGCGCATCTTCTGGTTGAGACCTCATGTAGGCGCTGTTGCCAATTCTCCAAACCTATGTTTGAGTCGAAAGAACATGATGTGATACTTCTCCATCTAAGTACACCATCATTAGTTGGATTGATGTAATCTTCGATACATGTAGTGGTCTAGTACAACTGGTTAATTTCTTTTAGGTCTAAAGATGTTGGTTCCACAAATATTTCAGCTTCTGATGGATCTAGAGGTGTGATAACCCTGTACTCGCCTGACTCAAATGTCATCTTCCTAGTATTTAGGTTGATTATCTCCTGATTTTCAAGAACCCAATCCAATATTAGTAATGTTGGATATGGTGTTGTGCCATCTACAATTTCAATCACTTCGAAGTCTTCCTTAGTGCGCACTTTGTCTAGATATACTATCACTCCTTTCATCCTCCCTATTGGTAGAACTATGTGTTGGTTTGATAGCTTTATTTGGACTAGTGAGCAGCCTAAGGTAGGTTATCCCATACATTTCCATGTCGTTTTGGGAAATACATTCACTTCATATCCCAAATCTAATATCACATCACCCATGTCGAAATATTTGATGTTGGCATTCAATCTAAATTCTATGTTGGTTCTCCTTCTGGAATGGAGGTGATTGACTATCCTATGTTCTAACTATCCCTCATAGTTTTTGGTACATCTATCTAGCAGATTTTGTAATACTATAACAGATGATGGATCCTTAAATACTTGAATACAGGATTGCAAGAAATTTTGAATACAACTTGGTTTCCCAGGTGGACTTCACTGGTATGGTCCAATGCTAACAACATTTCATATGTTGGGACATCTTGAGTATGCTACGCGGTAGATGTAGATGAAAAATTATTCTTGAGAAATTCTTGTATGGCCTCCTTAAATGTATCCTTCTTATTTTTTGCATCAAATCACTTGGGTGGCTCGGTATTTTTCTTAATCCACTGGTGTTGTACTGGTTCCTGTTTAGCCACATCATCTATTATTTTAGCACCTTCATGCATCACTATGTTGTTGTTCTTGCCATCTTATCTGGATTCTGTAGAGATCCACAATACATCCTTATTGTTTTGATTTCATTTCTCATGTATCTTCCCCAACAATGTGGTGCAATCCTCTGTATCGTGATATGCTGCGTGACAATACATGCATTTCACGAGTGGTAGAGGGAATTATCTTGCATAGTGCCCTGCCTGTTGGAAGTTATGGCACACTACTAGACCTCTTCCATGTCCAAAGCCTCCTATGCCCCTTCCTCCTCCTTTGTACCCACCGTGATATCTGGGCATTGTATTGTATTGCGGTACCAGATTATACTATGCATTTTTATACATGGTATGCACAATGTTATACAATTTTTGTGCATTGTTATACTACTATGGCATAGTATTATACTGCGGTGGTGCCTGATTAAATTGAGGTGCATCTTTCCCAGTCATCATTTCGTGTTGCACCCTATATGTGTCTGACATCCTTTCCCGTATCAGATCCATGGTTCTGTAGTCTTTGTCATAGTGCCCTACTGACTTGAAAAAGTTGCAATATGAGCGCTTTAGGACTGTCAGGTATTTCTGCATCATAGGACAATGATATGGATCATGCATGTGTGTCTTCCAAATTTCACACCAGGGTCCACCTGTCGGTAATGGATTTGGCATCCCTGTTTCCATATACTATGAAAATGTTGGACATTCATTCGTATGGTTCCCTTTCGTTCTATATGTGGTACACCAAACAACTTCTCGCTTGTCCTTGCCTTTATTCTTATTGAGTTGAAAGGTAAGATTCTTCAGATCCTCCTTCAACTCCTCTATAGCTAGATCTATCTTATGGTACTGATTCTCCTCCATTTTCAAGGCTTCCTGCAGAGCCTCTAGTTGAGATTGGAATTTCTATTATCTGAGTGCGTATTTCAGGTGTGGTAACAAAGAATTCATAAACAGATTCCTATGTTGCATGTGAGTCATATCATACCTTAATTTCCCTTTCAGACATTTAAATCGCTGGTCAATTTCCCAAACAGATTCTCCTGGTTTCTATCGGATTTCTATCATCTCATTCATGTATTGATCCTCAGAGCTCGGCTTCTTGAACTCATTAATTAATAATTTATTAATGTCTTTCAGTGTCCTTGTTGTCTCATGTGCATTGTTTACGTCTAGACTCATGTACCAGTCCAGTGCGTGGTCTCTTAGCGTGATGGCTAGCTGCGCAAGTATAGTATCTTCATCAGTGATATGTTTTGCTTCCTAGATCTTTGCACAAATGAACAAGTGTTTCTCAAGGTCTTCTGCTGCCTCTCTTCAAAATTCTCGTAGCCAAATGGTGGGATCATGTCCTGCCATATTGAATGCTAAACTGCTACCTCAACTACCTTGATGAAGCTTCCCCAACAGGAAACTGGCAGTCATCATCACATGTCTAGGAGAGTGTGAGCTAACACCATCCTCCCATGACTCCAGGTTTCAAAGGATACACGGTGGGAAATACCTCCACCCCTCCTGATTGAACTAGGGTCAACACCCTATCGTGGACCATACAATGGAACTATGTTGCTGGGATTTTGTCATCATATATTCAATTTTAGGCAGTCTCACTACCTGAAAAACCTGCACTTGCCCACATATCATAGTAATTCATTTGAACCAACATAATTTCACATACAAAGATTCATACCACACTATTTCTCGATTGATGTTCATGACATCAACCCTTTATTATCATTATCCTTTGGCTATTGCATAGCCCATTAACCCGCAGATTAGTTTATAACACAAGCTCATACTTACCCATACATTATTATCATTTAAATTCATTTAATCATATCATTAACTCGGTATCCACATAACAACAACTTTAAATTTCAAAATTTTCAAGCTAGAATTGGGTTGCATAATATCCATCATAATTCAAATAACGATAAACATTCATATCATTGACATTCACATAGGTCCATATGTTTAAAATTTTAAGTGTATCGTTAATAGTTTCACAGTTAATAAGAAAATAAGATACACTTAGGCCATAAGTAATTCTAGTTGTCTAAGTCAAAATGTGGCATTACATACACCCAACCTTTGGGAAACATAGTCCCGAGGTGGTAAAAAGCGTGAGGTATGATCTCGTTGTAAAGTCTGTGCATCCTCCCAAGTAGCAGATCCTAGGATATACTTGTTCCACTAGACCTTCACTTGGTCTACCAGCCAATTCAACAGATGTTAGAACCTATGGTCCAATATGCGTAACAATTTGACCATGATGGTTCCTACGTCTGAGATCTAAAATTCCTTCCAATTTAGTTTGTGAGATTCATCAGCAACATAATGACATAGAACAGATACATGGATAACATTATGAATTTTATGCAAGTGAGATGGCAGTTGTTAGGTTATGAAAAAGGTATAAATATCTTCCTTTTTTCCCACATTTCATGATATCATCTTGATTGACTTTTCGATTATTTAGGAGCAAATAGAATAGAAAATCAATAATATACTCTTTAGCTTTATTGTTGAAGTTAGATTACATAGATCCTAAATATGATTGGAATTGTTTGGTTTTATTACAGGATTGGTTAAATATTGTCAAACCCAAGATAGCAAAGGAAATCTTGAAGATGTGCAAGCTATTGGAGGTTGAAGACTTTATGGCACAAGGCGGTTTTGAAGATGATCAAGTTGCTTATATTGTAATAGTAAATAAATCCTAAGGATCTCTCGATCCTCAGGATAGCTTAATTTACCCAGATTATTGTAATATATAAGAGATAAATAGATCTTGAAAAGATGTAGAAGAATTGCACCCAAGAACTCAGAACTTAGAATTGCTATGCGTTAGCAGTTTTTGTAAAATGTTGTACCAGCTATGAAATCAATAGAAGCTTCAAGCGGTTTTACCATTTCTATATACTGAATTTCAAATAGAAGTGCTTCTAAGGACCAAGGGCCCAATCTGAAG
>SNQJ01S0043810.1:39065-63931 GCA_010110895.2 Picea sitchensis
AAGTAGTTAAATGAATGCATAAGTGTGTTGATGATTTCATGTCAATTGCAAGAGATAGATATTCCATGAAGCATTAGATGATTGTTGTTCCAATTCCTATTACTGATATTTGATGCGTGACAGTTCCTCATAAGTTCATGTTTTTTGTTCCCTTCACTTAGTTTACATTTGTTTTTCCTTTTACTTAGTTTACATTTGTTGTTCCTTTCTGTTAGAATATAGTTGTTGTTCCTTTAAATAGAAATATGATTGTTGTCTCTTTTCGACTAGATTACAGTCTCTGTTTCTTTCCAGTAATTTGATTCATAATAATAGTCATTTCTGCAAGTCTTTATCTAGATTCAATTACTACTCTTAAAATGAATTCAATAGATTAATTAGTTCATTTCCATTGCACAACTTTAGATTTCAATTCCTAGAATCTTTAATGAATGTTTGAGGAACTTGATTGTTGATAAACTTAGATTTTCTTTCACTACACGATTTTAGCCTCTACGAGCTATTTGCATAGACTTTGTCGATATTCTTTGATATAAAATATGAATCCTTGGGTTGATAAATTAATGTTAAACTAAGGCTGTTTTTAGACATCTTTAGAGTCCAACATTTTGGCATCGTTGTCGGGGAACAATGTCAAAGGTAGCATAGATTGTGCCTCTGGAGGACGAGGTATTGAAGACGGAAGGTAAGAACCTACACAGACAATAAGTAAGATGCTTATACTAGCGCCTACCTCCAGCTGACGCATTAAGAGGTTGCATAGGTGTTTTTTTTGCTTTCTTGATTTTCCCTTATTTTTTTTTTTATTTTTTTTTGTGAAGTGTGTATGACTAAGAAGAAAGATCTTGAAAAACCAAAACCCCCACCAAAAATTACCAAAGCCCAGGGCTCGGTGCTCCCTGGAAGAAGAACTTTCATAGACGACATCATCCGAAAAGAAGAATCTCAAGCTTCGGTTGGACCTAGAAAAGGATCTACCTGAATCCCTTAGGTGGCAGTTTCACCAACTGCAGCCCACACCGAGATTCATAGAAAAACTGAAGGGTCTAAGCAAAGATTTCAAAGCACATATCTTCCACCCCTCAACCCTTTAGAAGAGGGAAACTCTTGTAATCTGGAGGAAGGAGAAGGACAAACCAGTGGGATAACTAAGATAGACCCACCACCCGATATTGAATCTCTTGTGAAAGAAGAAGGCATACCCGAAATCCTAGATAGAGGGAGTGCAATCAAATCCCATAGAGGATCAGATAACCAATCAATTCAAATAAAATATCTGAATCAAGAAATCCCTAAAGATTTCTGGCATATTTTCGATCAAACAACACAACCAAGTCCACAACGTCCCTAGACTTCCACTTTGGAATATCCGATAGTTGATCCAATCGCCAATGCCCCCATGAAGGCAATTCCCCTACAAAACCTGCCAGCCTTTCATGGATTAATCTCAGAAGACCCAGATGCATTTTTATTTGAATTCGATGTCCTATGTAGAGGGTATGATTACACCTCTAAACCCCCAAAATTAAAGTTGTTCCCCTCCACTTTGAAAGGAGTAGATTTACGCTGGTTCATGGGATTAGGGGGAGGAACTATAAACTCATGCGATGGGATGAAACAGGCCTTCTTGACAAAATATCAGGATTATTGTAGAACCAGAGACTTAAAATATGAAATCTTTCAAATGACTACAAAAGAAAATGAATCATTAGAAGAATATGTCGAGAGATTTCAATATAATTTACAAAGATCACCCTATGGCACGTTGCCAGGTGAAGTACTTAAGGAAACTATGATTAAAGGTATGAAAGATGAATGGGTAGAAACATTGAATTTAATGGGGAAGGGTGAAATTTATCAAGAAACTTACGATGACATCGTCCTATTGTGCATCAGGTGTGTAAGAGGAAGTTCACGGACCAGATCAGGGATGTGTACCCCCCTCACCAAAAATAGAAATATTACCAGCGAGGGTGTTACGCGAGATGGAGTTGGTAATCTCTTAGAAAAATTCAAAACAGATATTCTGAGCACTTTGACTACACAATTGGATGTGTTGCAGGCCAAACAGAAAAAAACAGAAGAAAAACAAACGTTGGCCATATGTTTCCACAGGTGCAGAAGAAAACATGGTCCAAGGGATTGCCCTTTGGACGTGGTTCGGGTTTGCACTATCTGCTCCAAGGATCATGACATGGAACAACACCCATCGCTTCCTGGACTGAAAGTTGTCTTTAGATAAGAAGAAGAAGAAACAGAGCCATTATATCTAATGGCTTAGCGTCGTCAATGGCATAATCGGCCTCCAAATACACTGCAGGACCCTTCCTCTTTCTTCTCTGGACAACATAATCAGCAGCAAGCTCCTAGTAGCACATGGTAGGGTCAGCCATTTACTAATCAGAACTGGCAGCCCCAGCAATACCCACATGCAAATCCCACTTGGAAAAACTAGCCCATTGCAAATCCTACCTGGAAGAATCAGCCAACTGCAATTTCCACTTGGCATAACTCACAATATCCCACCTCATCCTGGAAAAACTCAAATAACAACATCTGCCTTTCACAGTGGCCCAACATGACTACCCAAAACCCAAATTGGAATCAAAATTGGCAGTGCCCCATGGGGATAAACAACCAACCCATGGGGATGGCCCCTCAAACTCAGCCTACGTTACAAGCACCACTCCAATTGCCCCAAAACCCATAATCCCAATTGTGCCCTCAATTACCAGCCCAACCTCACCCAAATCCAAATAACAGATTGGCTCAACTCGTCCAAATTATGGAGAATGGAGAAGGAGAGACCAACTCGGTAGGGTGCAACGAACTATGGTTGAGATCGGGATGAATAATCTCTCCTAAAGAAAATAACGTTTTTCAAGAGAAGGAGAGTGAAAAACAACCAGCAATAACACCTTCAATTGTGGTAATAATAGAATAAATCGAGCAGGGGGGAAACACAGTCGAATCACAAGATCCTGATAAGAATGAAAAGCTCTCCCCTTCGTTCCCCGAAAGATTGATGATACAAAAACCGACCGTATATCCCAACTTCGACATTGTAGGGGAACTCAAGAATTTATATATCAAGATTCCACTCCAGCAAGCTCTTCAGGACATCCCAATCTACGCAAAAATGATCAAGGAGCTATGTGGGAGAAATCCCGTCAGAAAAATTAAAAATCCATCATCAACAATCCACGTGGTAGGAGCCTTATCTGATCTAATTTTAGGTAGACAAGAACCGGTTAAATATGCAGATCCGAGGAATCCCATATTGACAGTTCATATCCAAGGTTGTTCTTTTCCCAATACACTAGTTGATTTGGGAGCAACCATCAACATCCTGACTATGGAAACCTGCAATACCCTGGGTTTTAACTCCTTCGAACCCACCGCAATAATGTTGCAATTGGCAGATCGATCGGTAGTTCGACTAGTTGGCACATTACATGATATATCCATCTCCGTCGACTCTTGGGAATATCTGGTGGACTTCCTCATCATCAACCCAAGAAGTGGACTTGAAGGGCATCCATTGATACTGGGCAGGCCATGGATTGCAACAAAATATGTGTGCATAGGATGTCGAGTAGGTAATATGACAATCACTAGAGGGGATATCACAAAGAACCTCATTTTATATCCTCCTGCTAAACCAAGTCCAACTTTTGTATATCCACAATTTCCACCACCGCGATACCCAAAGAGGGATTTACGAGCCCCTCTTACATCGAAAGAAGCCCTCAGACTTAAAAACCAGTTAGAGGATGATGTAATCAGTGGGTTTATCAATAATCAAGCCACCATGAGCAACCTGACCTGCCAGATGCTCCAAGATTTTCTAGACTGTGAAGCACAGGGAGACCTGCTATAAGATTTAATGGAACAACAAATTCCAACTACAGTTGTTCATAACAACAAACCCATCAAGATTGCACCAGGGAGGTCTCTAAACATCAATGCCAATTTATATGAACAACAACAACAAAATCTAATTCAAGTCCTCTCCAAATACTAGCATGCTTTTGCATGGGAATCTTCTGATATGAAAGGTATTGATCTGCAACTCTGCACACACCACATTTATGTTGAAAACGATGCCCGACCTATCTGACAGCCACAGAGAAGATTGAATCCTCACTTCAGGGATATCGTTAAAGAAGAATTACAAAAGTTGTTGGACGTAGATTTTATATATCCCATCTCGGATAGTCGGTTTGTTTCCCCATTAGTGATCGTCCCAAAGAAAAATGGGAAATGGCGCATCTGTGTTGACTACAGGGAACTTAACAAAGCCACTCAAAAAGACCACTTCCTTTTGCCTTTCATTGACCAGGTCCTGGATACTTTGGCAGAAAAAAAATTATTTTCTTTCCTAGACGGTTTTAGTGGGTACAATCAGATTCAGATTGCCCCAAAAGATCAATATAAAACTACATTCACATGCCCCTGGGGCACTTTTTCATACAGAGTATTACCCTTTGGACTTTGTAACGCTCCAACAACTTTTCAAAGGGCCATTTTGAGCATATTCAGTGATCTGATCAACGAAGAACTTGAAGTCTATATGGATTATTTCACTCCTTATGGTGACGAATTCGATCAAGCACTGAATAACCTAGAGAAAATACTAGAGCGGTGCATTGTGACCAGGTTATGTTTAAGCCACGAAAAGTGTCACATGATGATGACAAAAGGTGTGGTACTAGGGCATTATATCTCTGCAGATGGAATTAGGTTAGATCCAACAAAAATAGAGGTAATCCTTAATCTACCTACACCACACACACAAACTGAGGTACGTAGTTTCCTTGGTGCTTCGGGATACTATCGTAGATTTATGGAAAATTTTGCAAGAACCGTTGCACCTTTACATGCTTTGACTGGTAATGTAGAATTTCAGTGGTATGACAAGTGTGATGTGGAATTTAAAGGACTCAAGAAGTTGATCTCGACAACACCAGTGTTGAGGGGACCAAATTGGAAAATACCATTTCACATCTCCACCGATGCATTAGATATTGCCATAGGTGTTGTCCTTGGACAGGAGGAGGACAAGAAACCCTACACCATTTATTTTATTAGCAAGAATCTTAATCTAGTTGAACCTAATTATACAGTAACAGAGAAAGAGTTTTTAGCTGTTATACATGCCATCAATAAATTTCGTCATTATATAACAGGCTATCCAATCATTTTGTATATTGATCATTCTGCTATTAGATATCTAGCTAATAAAACAATTACTAATGGACAGGTCACTCGATGGTTGTTACTATTGCAGGAATTTGATATCACCATCAAAGATCGACCCGAGAGAGAAAACCTTGTCGCAGACTTCCTATCCCGCATACCCAAAATAGATGACTCCTTAACAGTCGAAGATCGATTTCCAAATGAGCATCTATTTTCCATTACTACAAAGCCACCTTGGTACGCTGACATGGAAAATTATGTGGCAGCAGGAATATTACTGGCACATCTTTCATCAAGGGAAACAAAACTGATCGTCCAGCGTAGCGCACGATTCGCCTGGATCAGTGGATATCTCTTCCATACAGGAGATGATCTCCAGATCCGTAGATGCGTATGAGATGACGAAATCCACAACATACTAAAGGCCAGACATGATGATCCCTATGGTGGGAATTTTGCAAATAACAGGACTGGGCACAAAATTCTGCAGATGGGCTATTATTGACCCTCAATATTCAAAGATGCAAATAAATATGTCCAGACCTGCGATCGTTGTCAATGGATGGGAAAACTAGGTCAGGCTGATGAAATGCCTTTGAAAGAACAAGTAGTTGTTGAACCATTTGAGAGATGGGAACTAGACTTCGTTGGCCCCTTCAATCCAAATTCAAATCAGAAGGCCTATATTCTAGTTGCAACAAACTACATGACTAAATGGGTAGAGGCAGAAACCTTACCAAATGCAACAGAAGAAGTAGTCATCAAATTTATTTTCAAATTATTTGTACGCTATGGACTACCAAGAGAGGTAATTACTGATGGGGGGTCACAATTTACAGCTCATAGAATCACCACCACCCTGGATAATTATCATATCAAACAGATAATTACTTCTTCGTACCATCCATAAGCAAATGGGCAAGTGGAAAGCACCAATAAAGTCCTGGAGATAATCCTGACAAATATTGTCTCAACAAACAGACAGAATTGGGCTTCTAATCTCCCAAATTCCTTATGGGCTTACCGCACAACATGGTGTAATACCACTAGCTACTCTCCTTATAATTTAGTCTATGGAAAAGAACCCATCTTCCCAATCGAGTTTGAAATCAAGACTCTAAGGATGGCCCAGGAAATCAGACTGGATCTTACAAAAGCACATAAACAGTGCCTTCAGTAACTCAACGAATTGGATGAAGCACGCCTGTCTGTTGTAGAGTGCACAACTATTATTCAGCAACAGAGAACGACCTGGCACGGCAAACATACCAAAAAAAAAATCATTTAAAAAAGGTGACTGGGTGCTCCTCTATGATTCCAAATTTTAGGGTTTTCTGGGAAAATTACAGACACGTTGGCTAGGACCATACGAAATCAATGTAGTCCATGATAATGGCACAATCATGTTAAGCACCAATGATGGGTCCGGATCTCCATTTTGGGTCAATGGACACCAACTACGACTCTATCATCAACCGCCCTCAAAAGAATCTTTCTACTAAGAGGTAAGTAAGGACCCTAACGTTCAAATTTTGGCTGGCTGGGAAGGTAATCGAGCCACCCCAACTCCATAAATGTTGAATTTTGTTGACACTATACATACTGTATATAATTTTGTTTATTGTAGATTTTATTTAGTTTTTTTTTATTATTATTTTTTACAGTCATTCGAGAAAGTCAAAACTAGGGAGGATAATTGTAATGAACTCAATTAGCACTCTTTTCTGTTCCGAACTCTCGCTTCATATCATCACCCAAACCCTGTCTTTTGCAGAGAAATGAATGTGTCATGATTCAACAACAACAATTGGGCAACTATAATGAAATTCATAACATTAACAAACCATCCATTACTTAATTTTGAAATAAACCAACTCATAAATGAATTTAGTTGATGAGGAGTCAACCTTGAATTCAAGCAAAACACATTGCCAGGTTTCTAAAAATTACCTATTCAGATGGTCAAAAATGGAACAATTGTTGTTCCTTTTGCACACCTATTGTTCCTTCGAATGAAACAATTGTTGTTCCTTTTGTGTGCCTGTTGTTCCTTCAAATGGAACAATTGTTGTTCCTTTTGCGTGCCTGTTGTTCCTTTGAATGGAACAATTGTTGTTTCTTTTGCGCACATGTTGTTCCTTTTAACAGAACAATTGTTGTTCCTTTTGCGCGCCTGTTGTTCCTTTGTCTCACCCGCTGCTCCTTTTGCACATCTGTTGTTCATTTTGTCGTTCCTTCCCTACATTGTTGATAAAATGATAAACCTTTCCTTTGGGGTACAACTTTCACGATTATTTCTAACGATCTATCATTATTTTGTGGACTATCTCCCATACCTTATCAAATTGTTTTTTTGGATCACTTTCTTCGAAATATCTTAAACCTTGTTCATAACCTGTAACCACCATAATTCGTTTCTTTTCCCTTATACATACAAATACACTTAAATGATATATCACCTTTATAATTAATTAGGAGTCTACGACACACTTTAACATGGCATCCTTACACTTCTTTATGCCATCCCTTACTCTTAAGGAGTAGATGAGGCTCCCTTCATACACTTCAAAAAACAAATATCAATAAAATTTCTTTCTTTTCCCACAAAGAATAGGTGGTCTCATAACGAGATGACTTGTTCACTTAAGTTACACTCTAGTGAGTGACATTATCATCATCTGGATACCAAACCAGGATAATGGTCTTTTTCAGGAAAAACTTAAAACTTATATATATAATAATTTTTTTTTCAAAAAGAATAGGGGGTCTCATCATGAGCCAACCTACCATGATCATAGGCTAATAACCTAAGTGACATCCCCACTATGGCTACCACACCAGGGCAATGGCCTTTGACATTTTCTAATCAAAGGACAAGGGGTCTCATCACGAGCCAGCTTGTTCACCTAAGTTACAATCTAGTGAATGGCATTATCACCATCTAGCTACCAAACCAGGATAATGGTCTTTTTGGAAAAGACGATTCAAATAAGTATCAAGGATACATGCTCATCTAAGGGTTAAAAGGTAGCCCTGTCGAGGCTATGGATGCCTGCTGGCAATAGTGGCTCTGCCTGTGGTATGGAAGTTTACCTTAAACGCCAAGTTTCTGCGTATCTCTAGATTTCCTTCACTCAATAACGAGGCTATCATTTCGGTTGTATTCAATGAAACAGAAAAGTAACAACATTATGATATGTGGGATATTATTTAAATGAACAGATTTAATTTATTTGGCGTATGTATCCTTAAAGTATTCTTTTGAGTATAGGTATATTTCAATTCCACAAAAGAGGATTAATGTTTAATGATTACCGTTAAAATATGTTGTTTGCAAATAAATCATTGATCCCCATTGGTGGCAGCAGTACAATAATTACTTCTCACCATCAATACCTACACTCATTACTTTCCCCTACGTTGACGGTCTAGGTCGACCTTTATATTAATGAGGGGAGTGGATGCTCGACATGCTTCTCGATAAAGATAGTAATGATTGTAATAAATACCCACATTTGTAAACATTTGTTGTCTCTGATATTTGCTATTTTTGGTAATTTTTCCTACAAGCTGGTCTAACCAAGTTTGCTACCAGGAACGATAGTCGTCCACATTTTCTCACAAAATGGGTAGCAGAGGTGTGCGCAGGGAGCCAACTTTACTAAAGGTTACAGAGAAAGTAAGAGACATCCTGCACCAGCTGGGGTGGACGGAGTACTTTAGCCGTCTGCAAGGATATGACACGAATGTCACGCTTGAATTCTTTCAGAATCTATAGGGAGAAAACTCTATGGTGTGAGGCATACAAATCTCAGTCACCCCAGTATCTTATCATAGGTTACAGGCCTCCCTAACACAGGCATTCAGTGGACAGGAAGATACACATCACTGAAGGAAGCTGTGGAAACTTTCACAGAGCCTAGGGAAGAATTGGATAAGAAAGGAAAGGGACTCAATCCCAGTACCCTCAGAGAACCATGGAAGCAACTTGCAGGGATAATTCAATAGTACATCACTTGTGATGGATGATATGACGTAATTCGACCTTGCCACCTCAAATTGTTGGCATCTTTAAAACAACGGTTAGTACTTAATCTACTTTTCTTTCTGAATGGCATATTACATGAGGTTGCCTTAAGAACACAAAAATCCAAGGACCCTATTACTGTTATCAGTCACCACAGATTAGTTAAACTAATAACAAATAAAGCACTGAGTCAAACTCAATTGACTTGGGATAACCTGATTGAGGCCAATAGACCTCCACAACTAGAGCAGACTAAATTATGCCATGAAGAGCCACCACAAGAAATTGAAGATAGGCAGGCAGAGGAGACTACTGCCCAAAGAGTAATCTCATCTCCTCAAATCGAAGTTGAGGAAGACCCTACCCAAATCACAAAGTCCCAGAGCTCACAAACATAGGCCTTAATGAAAAAGAGGAAGAGAGCAACAACTGCCCCTACAACCATCATTCAGACAAGGAGAAGAAGAAGACGAATTCAGGAAACAACTGAAGCAATTCAGGGTACAACAAAACAGCCTGAAGAACTTCAGAATTCTACAGAATAGTCTCCACGTGAGAATGCTCAAGAAATTGGGCAAGTAGAACAAACCTCACAAAGGAATGATCAGGAAGACACCCAACTGACATTAGATCATCTAAAAGAACAATTTATGAAGAGCTATGAGGTAGAAATATCCCAGGTTTTGGGAAGCTTGGGAACCTCAATTGACAGAGGCACAAATAATCCATAAAAATGCCCAGAACAAGCCTCCTCTTCAAAACCAGTTGAAGATTTTCCTGATATTGAAATGTCTTTTCCTGAGGATAGAGCACAAGAAGAACCTCATTTTGAAACAAGAAGCCCTCTTGGACAGACATAACATTTGGAAGGAACAGAGGAACAACCATATGCTGGCGGGAATGAAGAAGACCTTGAGACCTCTCATAAACAAAAATCAGCCAAGAGCCATAAGAAAAATAGAAAGTTAAAAAAATAAAACAAACTGTTGAAGAAAAAGGCTAAGAAGGTTGAAGTATTAAAGTAGAAGGTGGTTAAACTCAAGGAAATTATTAAGGAATTGAGGAAACAACTAGAACAGGAAGATAAGTCCCACAGAAGAAAGAAGAACAAAAGGGCCAGAGTGCAAGGAAGAAACTCTCTTCCTAAAGAAGTAGTCAGTACAAATTCCGTAGGGATACAGACATACCCTGAAGAAATAGTAGTAGAAGAAAGAGTAGCTCAGAATGAGGAAGAAATTTATTTAGAAACACAAGAAAATATGAAAGCTACAGAAGCAATTGATGCTGAGGTGCAGACGGACACCCCGATATTAGAGGAAATAGCTCAACTCCTTGAGCAGAATCCTACCATCGGGAGATTGGAGGAAGAATTGATGCAGTCTCAACAAACCCTGGTTCAAAACAGAAATGAATTACTGATTATGGCAGAGTACCAAGCACTCCAGTCCTAGAAACAAAGTGCTATTGTGGGCATACTAGAAGCAGAGCTTACATAGGTCCTGCAAGCATTGACTCAATCCAGGGAAGAGATGGGTGCTATGGAAGAATACCAATCATCCCAATCTCAAGCACAGGGTGTCACCATTGATAAACTAAAGGCAGAGTTCGGACAAGCCCAACGAGCATTGGCTCAACACCAAGATGAGATGGTCACTAGGGATGTATATCAAAAGATTGTTAAACAATTGAAGGACATGACAGCAACAAAGAATGAGACCTATGATGTGCTCACCAGAGCCCAACGGAAAATAAAAAAGGTGCAAACCCAATTAGAAAAATCTTTGGAGCAAATCAAAGAAATATGTGATGTCTACTTTGATTCTATTAATTGCAGAGCCCCTGCCACCAATTACACTTTATTCTTGTTGGAACGATATCTGTTATTAAAAGTGAAGGCCATCAAAGCAGGAAAACCTATTTCATTTGCCAATGTACCTGAGTTTATTTCATGTTTCAGAGAGCAGGATGAAAAGGTACAATAATTTTTGTGTGAATTGTACTTTCATAATTTCATTCTGGAAGAAAAAAGGGAAGATAACCCTGGCTCATTCATAGGTGACATACAGTTTCAGGCATTTCTGTCATTTACTCAGAACCAAGTCAGATGGGGTAAATCTCACAAAACCTTCTAAAAGAGGGAAGCTGGGCTAGATCTCTGGGTTAGGGGAGAACCTTCAAAGTCCTTTCCAACCATTATGTGACATAAAACCTTTATGAAAAGAGGGTGGGGCATAGACTCCTTAGCCCCTATCCATCTACAGGTTATACGTTCAGGTATCACGCGTTTTAGCGAGCTTAAGGAGGAAGCTCTTGCTACTTCTAAATTGAGATGGGATGCATCCTCCAGTGAAGTAAAGAATAGGGAACCCTTTGGGTACATGAATTTCTTTGCAGCTACCTAAAGAATAGAGAGGTATTATAGATTACTCCAAGAGGAACGGCCTACTTGGATTGGGTCTAGATATAATCCCCCTATCATTTGGTTCCCTCTAGAAAGTTACCAAAAAGATTATCAAATTAACAAGAAAAGGGAGGATGATTCTTTTGGAGAAATCAAAAGAAGCAATGGGTAAAGAAGGTCTAGAGAACCAACCTTTCCACCTTACAACATTACTTCTTTACATGTAAGATCTCAGCTTGCATGAGGACATGCAAGAAGGTAAGATGGGGGGTATGTTAGGTTATGAAAAAGGTATAAATATCTTCCTTTTTTCCCACATTTAATGATATCATCTTGATTGACTTTTCAATTATTTAGGAGCAAATAGAATAGAAAAAGAATAATATACTCTTTAGCATTATTGTTGAAGTTAGATTACATAGATCCTAAATATGATTAGAATTGTCTAGTTTTATTACAGGATTGGTTAAATTTTATCAAACCCAAGATAGCAAAGGAAATATTGAAGATGCGCAAGCTATTGGAGGTTGAAGACTTTATGGCACAATGTAGTTTTGAAGATGATCGAGTTGCTTATATTGTAATAGTAAAGCAATCTTGAGGATCTCTCGATCCTCGGGATAGCTTAATTTACCCAGATTATTGTAATATATAAGGGGTAAATAGATCTTCAAAAGATGTAGAAGAATTGCACCCAAGAACTCAGAACTTAGAATTGCTATACGTTAGCAGTTTTTGTAAAATGTTGTACCAGCTATGAAATCAATAGAAGCTTCGAGCGGTTTTATCATTTCTATATATTGAATTTCAAATAGCATTGCTTCTAAGGACCAAGGACCCAATCTGAAGGAGCTACTGTTCGACCTATAATTTTATCAGTTCAATTTTTGTTTTGTGATTCAATTCTCTTTTACAGTAGTTAAATGAATGCATAAGTGTGTTGATGATTTCATGTCAATTGCAAGAGATAGATATTCCCTGAAGCATTAGATGATTGTTGTTCCAATTCCTATTACTGAGATTTGATGCATGACAGTTCCTCATAAGTTCATGTTTGTTGTTCCCTTCACTTAGTTTACATTTGTTGTTCCTTTTACTTAGTTTACATTTGTTGTTCCTTTCCGTTAGAATATAGTTGTTGTTCATTGTTATCACTGAAATTTCGTCCGCACATGGTTACAATAGCTCAGCATCATCAAACAGTGATGAAGTCATCCATTGACCTGAATTAATACCAAGGCATTCATAAAAGGGTAAAAAAACTATACAAAGTAGTGAAAAATTGAAGGGCACTATGAAGACACTGGGCGCGCGCGCACATGCGCGAAACAGGAATGCAGAAATCGCGCACATGCGCATGATGCGTGATTGTTATTGCAAAAATCTGCGCACCTGCTAAATGGCGCATTTATGAGAGTGGTCAGCCTCCCACCCACTTATGGTTCAGCTCCCAAGCCGATTTGACCCTCAAATCTGGACTAGATTCGACTGGATGGTTGGTCAAAGACCTAGAAATGCCCTAAATAGCCTATTTTCACACTACAAAGCAGTTAAACAATAGCTCAAAGGAATGCTATAAAAAGGCCATGGATGCACCTCATTTTTCAAGGAATTCAAAGTAATGTTATGATGCCTCTATTCTCTTGAGGACTCCATCCTTGTCAAGAGCATATTTGCATTATTGCATTGGGCAATCCATCTCACCATTGAGTCATTGGGCAATCCATCTCACCCATTGAGTGGATTTGTAAAGAGTTCTTTCATCATTTTCCATTTTTCTTTGTTGTAAGAAGAGCTAGCTAGTGGGGGTCCAAGAGTCGTCCCTTGGAGGAAGAAGGGACTCATAGTCCCCTTTCTTCTTGGTGTATTTTTTCACTAATAGATCAACCTCAACATTGGTGACATGGGTCTTATGGTTCTTTTTGTTTCTATGTCCCTATGCTCGTGAATTTAGTTGTTATTGCATTTCTTAGTTTAATTCTTAATTGTAGTTTTTTATTTCTTTCCCTAACTCTTTTCCTTCCAGCTGTCCTTCTCAGCAGACCCAACTGAGCTTGCAAGCACCTCTATTTTTCTCACTAAGGTGACGGAAGAGGCGCAAAATTACTTTCAATAGAAATACAATTGTTGTCTCTTTTCGACTAGATTACAATCTCTATTTCTTTCCATAGATAGAGTAATTCGCCTTTTTCTTTCCGACAATTTGATTCATAATAATAGTCATTTCTGCAAGTCTTTATCTAGATTCAATTGCTTCTCTTAAAATGAATCCAATAGATTAATTAATTTATTTCCATTGCACATCTTTAGATTTCAATTCCTAGAATCTTTAATGAATGTTTGAGGAACTTGATTGTTGATAAACTCAGATTTGCTTTCACTACACGATTTTAGCCTCTACGAGCTATCTTCATAGACTTTGCCGATATTCTTTGAGATAAAAGATGAATCCTCATGTTGATAAATTAATGTTAAACTAAGGCTAGTTTTAGACATCTTTAGAGTCCAACAGCAGTACAAGGCGATAGGAAATGGGTCCAATTCTCTCTTGGATTTTAAACGGTCCTATAAATCAATGATCAAGATTTATGAGCGGAATGAAATAAATAATAGAATGAATACAATAACACAGAGATATGGAGTGTTAGCATTGATATTCACCCTCATATTGCTAAAGGATAAGCCCAGTACCCATCAAATAGGTTTGTAATGCTAATTTATGATAGAATGTCAAATGGACAAAACTCAGCATAGCAATGTTCAAACATAGAAATTTCTAGGAAAGAATGCATAAGAAAATGAGGTGTTGGATAACTTTAGTCAGTGATTTAAAGATAAGTGTGGGTATATGGAATACTTAATGAGAAGGATGAACATTTTTTCTATAAGCATCAGGCCTTAGTAGCAGATAAGTGAAGAAAAAGATCAGACACAAGAACTTCTTGATCTAAACCTTAAAACACTGAGAACAATAACACATCATCATAATCAAACACACATTACAACACATCTATAATATCTCAATTGAATCATTCAATAATGAGAAAATCAGAGTAAGAAAGAAGCAAGATAATGGAAAAGGAGGCTGACTTCTATTAGGAAAAATGTCTCAGATCTCATACATTAAAACCATAGTCTGGATCTGTTATATCAAAGCGTTACATAAGGGAGTCTATGCTTAACCATTCGAACATTCAATTCCTCTTTGTCATCTAGTTTGTAGAAGAATCTGCAACACCTGTCTGGACTTGGGTGTTTATGCAATGTCGAACTAGGAGCAAATTCAAATCTTGAGAAAACAATTAGACAACATTAATGATCAAATCTCATGTTACTTCCTTTAAAACATGGATGTTGAAATCAATGAGATCGGTTGACAAAATCCTCATAAGTGAAATAATGATAAAAAGGGAATATGTACTCAATATGCGCTACAGAAACTCCTGACAAGATGACAACGTACTAAGATGACTAGATTTGACCTTCTAACGGGTAGAGAGACATAGTGGAGGGGTTTAAGTGCATAATGGAGGTAGTGGCATGTCAGACTAGTAGTGGCATAAGGGTGATGGCGATGGCTATCAAATCATGTGATGAGATGAGGATATAAACCAAAGGTATGAGTCAAAGGTATAGGCCAACATTTATTTGTGCTAAGACCTTAGAAGAACCACAAGGAAAAAATCAATCGCAAATCTTAAGCAAGACTAAGGCTAAAAAATAAAAACCTAAGAATGAATTTGACCCACAAAAACTCATCTGACCCTTAACAAATTCATGTGATAACATTGGCTCCACAGGGGATGGCATGCCCTGTGAGATTCCAAGAACAAGCAGCTTCAGTGTCTTATCCTAGGGCTATGGGGTCATTTATTCAAACAAAAATAAAAACAAAAAGTGATATTTACAATGGATGCAACAACCACTCATGGCTCAAAAAAAAATACTTCTTCAGAAAATCCCCATTAACAGGGCCACCAAAAACTTCAGAATCCTCCAAGTCCTATAATTTATAAGTATTATTTTGAAACACCTCAGAAATATTGAAAGGATGAATCCACAAGGCTTTGGATTTACCATGTTTTCCTTTGTATTGCTTGGGTGCATCCCACTTGAGCACTAGATCTCCCAACTAGAAATATTATTTTCTTACCTTCATGTCAAAGGCTTGATTGATCTTTTGTTGATGGTCCTGTGCTTTATCAAGGAGATTCTCCCTAGTCTATTGTACTTCTACTAGTTGTTGTATCTTCCTGACCATATCATCAGGTTCTCCTTGTTGATATTGAAGGAACTTTTCCACAGGAAAAGAAAGATGAGTAGGAAAAACAACTTCAATACCATATACAAGCTAAAAGTGGGAAATACCAAGTGACCTCTTAGTAGTAACTCTATCTTAGCCCATAAAGAAAATTTCAGCTTTGAGTCACATGCTTTCATGTTATCTTTCAGTAACTTATTGATGATCTTGTTAGAATACTCTGCTAAACCATTTCCTTGGGGGTAATAAAGAGTAGAATGGACTAATGAAATCCCATACTTATCACAAAAAATGATCAATGGTTCAACTTTGAAAGAGGCAACATTGTGAGTAACAATCTTGCTTGGACAACCAAATCTTGACATGATATCCTCAAGAAAACTAATGATTACCTTGTGGGAGGTACTCCTTGTAGGAATGGATTCTATCCACTTGGTGAAATAGTTAGTTGCAATCAAGATCCACCAATGTTGATCACTTGATGATGGATGAATTTCCCAAATGAATTCAATTCCCCACTTCTTAAAGGGTCCAGAAACCACCACAGGCTTCAGAGAAATATTTGAGGTGTTGGTTTCTTGAAAACTTATGAAATTTGTCACAAGCTCTAATCTTTGCACAAACATTAGTAAAAATGATAGGCCAAAAATACCCATCTCTGAGGATCTTATAAGTTGTGGTTCTCCAAAAGTGATGACCCCCACACAAGGTATCATGAAAATCAGTCATGGCCTTTTGATCCTCTTGTGGATCTAAAAATCTCAAAAGAACCCATAGAGGATCTTTCCAATACAACATGTGATCAATGAGACAATATCTGATTGCATTAATATTTAAATCTCTTACCTTTTACTTCTCCAAACCATCAGGGGGCTAGAACTTTTGCATAAAATAAATGATGTCTTTGTACCAAGTGCATTCTACCAAGTTGGGACTGATATGAAATATTTTGACAGAAATATCATCTTGCTAATTTTATGTGTTTAGGTTCATGAAATTAACCTCCAATTCTTTGCAATTTGACTCAGCTATAAATCTAGCTAAACATTGGCCTTTCACTAACTTAGTAGGCTTCATTTCAAGGTCAAACTCCAAAATTTTGTCAATCCATTTGCTCCTCTTCCCATTTATGTCAAGATGGATAAGTATTTCTTTCACAGAGGATGATGGAGCACATGCAATAATATTGGAATGAAAAATGTATACTCTAAAAGATTTGAGGGATTTAACCAAAGCATAAGCCTTATTTTCCATAATATCATACCTCATATTTTCATCCCTCAATGACCTGCTAAAAAATAAAATAGGTTTCTCTAACCCCTCTGCATTTTTCTGAAGAAGGACAACAACCAATGTGTCATATGAGGCAAAATAGAATATCAAAATTTCCTTGGAATAATCAAGTCTGATGAGAACTGGTGCTTCAGTCAAGGCTTGTTTGATTTGGTCAAAATAATCCCGATATTCAACAATACATTTCACCTCATTCCCCTTCCTAAGCATAGATGTGATGTACTTAACCAATTCAACAAAGTTAGCGATGAATCTTCTCAGAAAATTGATTTTACCCAAGAAAGAATGAACCTCCTCCTTGGATCTAGGAAGAGATAGAGTTTGGATGGCCTCTACTCTAATTGGATCAATTCTTACTCCTTCTACTGATACAATGTGTCCCAACAACTTTCCTTCTTTCATAGAAAAAAAAGACCACTTAGGATTGAGAGAGAGACCAAACTTTCTACACTTTAGGAAGACCTTTTTCAAATGATGATAATGTTCCTTATCGGATTTTGAGAACACTGTAATGTCATCCAGATAGATGACCACAATTTTTTCCTTCTCCCCAATAAAGGAAATATCCATTGCTTTTTGAAAGGTTGCTTCTGCATTCATTAGTCCAAAGGGCATTTTAGCATACATGAATGTGCCCCAAGGAGTAGTGAAGGTTGTCTTTTCTCTATCTTCAGGTAGGAAAGAAATATGATTGTAGCATAAGAAGCCATCAATCATAGACATCCATGATGAGCCAGTCACCCTTTGCAAAATATGCTCCATCTTTGGCAAGGGGTAATTATGTTTCTTGGAACTTCTGTTCAAATTTCTAAAATCAACATAAAGTCTGATTTCACCATTCTTCTTCCTCACAGGAACCAAGTTTTCTACCCACTCAGAGTACCTTAAGGCTATGATGATCTTGGCATCAAGAAGCTTCTTAACTTCCTTTTCCATAATAGGAAACAACATGGGATTTATCTGTCTGAGTTTCTGCCTAAATGGCTTGGTCTCCTCTTTCAAAGGGATCTTATGTTCAATGATGTTTGTGTCATATGTTTGTAGATATTCATATTTCTAGGCAAATACATCAGCAAACTCCTTCAAAAGTTTAACATACTAAGCCCTTTCCTCTTTAGATAAACTACTAGAAAATTTCACATATTTTGGATTTTCCTCTATACCTAAATTTCATTCAGTCACATTAACATTTTCAGTTGAACCTTTAACCTTCACAACAACATCGTTTTTGTCAAACAATATCTCCAAAGGAACTAGTCCTTTTGGAATATGGTTACTATGAAATTGAAAAATATGGTGGTCTGCAATTTTATTGAGGAAAATATCAACATGAGGGCTTTTGGTATCATCATGATCGTGATCAATATGAAGAGCAGAAAACTCTTCCACGGTTTCTAGAAATCTTTTGATCTCAAGATCATCCTCAAATACCTTCCAATGCTTAACATTTTCAAGTATAGAGGGTCTATGATCTGGATTTTATGAGAAAAACGAAATGAATACAGATTATTAACAGATTCTTAACACAAAATAACAAAGATATAGTAAAATTGTCTTTCTATTCATTAATAAAATAAGTTGAAACTGTAAAATGCAGCGGAAACAAGCTTCCTGGAATGGTGGCGACTTATCTCTAAGAAGAGATGTGACAGCTTCTCTGATTCACAAGAAGATGATTACAATGAGGATCTCAAGGCATTTTACAATAAACAGGAATTCCAAAAACCCTAGACATCCAAAAACCTAACCCCTGGAGATGAAGCGCCAAAAGTCACCTGGACCCCGTTTGGGTAAGTTAGTACATTAACTTCCCGAGGTCATAACTTTTGCATACGATCTTCGTTTTAGGTGTATGATAGCCCATTGGAAAGGTATCATCAAGGAGATTCATTTAGGGGCCTCAATCAAGCTATAGGATATCATTTAGAATCTTTATCCCGAAAAACCTTCATTTAGGCCCTCAAAATGGCCCCAGAAGGGAAAACTGCTAAAAATAGTAAATTGCCAAAATTGCCAGAAAATTGTTTTGAGCCAGTTGGAAAAGGAGGGTGGCCACTGATATCAATATGGATCAATCCTCCCTCCTTAGGAATAAATGGTCTCCATTTCATTGAGTTCCCCCATCATATGAGGAAATATCTACTGAATTTGGCCCCGGGTGAGCCACTTGCCTTGGTGCAGGAGTTGCCCTGCTTTGACGACGCGATAAAGATGGATCCTTTGTTGTCAATTTCCCTTGATTTGTGTGTCAACAATATGATTGTTGGATGCCTGTTGGATGAAATCGGGGTTGATATCTATTGGTTTCATCTATTCTGATACATCTGAGGTGTCCAATAATGGTGGGAAATAAGGGCGAAGGAGATCCACATTGAACACTGGGTGCACGCCAAGGAAAGGAGGAATGTTGAGCTCAAAAGAATTATCCCCCACAACCTTGGTGATGGTGTGCGGCCCATAATGGAGTGGGTGAATCTTCCTATGGGGTCCTGTAAGGCGTTCTTTCTGCAAGTGCAACCAAACTTTGTCTCCCCCTGAAACTTATGTGGCACCCGATGTTGATCATGGCACTGTTTGTACTTGTCATTGGAATTTTGTAGGATATCCTGAACCTGTTGGTTGATGTGTTGGATTCGATCAATGAACCGGGTGGATTTGTCAGCTTCAGTTGGAACAGGATATGAGTCAGTCGAGGTGACCGCAAGGGGAAGTGCAACATCTATGGGACCCAATGGTTGGAATCCCAACCCCACCTGAAAGGGGTTGTGGTCGGTTGAGCTATGCAGGGATCAGTTGTAGCTATGTTGGACATAGGTAAGGCTCTCATCCCATGTGCAAGGGTGCTTTGAATTATACATGAAAAGGATATGCACAACCATTCGATTTATGACCTCCATTTGGCCATCTGTCTGGGGGTGGAAGGTCGTGGATTTGGTTAGCTTGGTGTCCAGCAGTGACCAGAGGCTCGACTAGAATGTACTGAGAAATCAACTATCCCTATATGAGAAAATGGCTTGTGGGAGTCCAAAATGTACCCTGACCCATTCAAAGAAGAGCTTGGCAGTGGCCTCTACTGTGATGCTCTTCTTGCAGGCAACCAGAATCGCCATCTTAGAAAAGCAGTCAACAACCACAAAAATACAGTCATCTCCCCGCTTGGTGGATGGGAGGCTTGACATGTAGTCCATTGAGATGGATTCCCATGGCTTGTCTAGAGTAGGAAGAGGGGTGTATAGGCCCTGTTTCTTAGTGGTTGGTTTTTCAATAGCATAGGCAGTGTAGGATCTGATATACTTGCTGACCTTTTGTCAGAGTTTTGGCCAGTAGAAATGTTTTTGTAGCATCGTCATTGTCTCTTCGACGTAGAAGTGTCCTGCCACCCAACTATAGTGGGCTTCCTAGATCAGCTTCACTCACTCACTTGATGGAACACAGATATGGCCCGGACGACACAACAACCCATCCTGAATATAGAAATTATCGACAGCTATGTTTGCACCCAACATTTGGTAGGTGGTGGCAAAGTCTGGATCTATATCAGGTATCCTGTACAATTTCCTGTTCAAAGTAATAATAACACTACAAGGCCTAGATTCATATACATCATGATGTTTCCATAAATAAGGATGACCCAAAATAACCTCACAAACTTCGAGAGGAGAAACATCCCACAATACCTCATCTTTGAAGGGCTTGATGTCATATGATAGTCGACACTTTTGGTTGATGCGAAGATCGCTTCCTTGGCGGAGCCATCCAATGGTGTAGGGTTGTGGGTGAGGTGTTGTGGGCAGGGCCAACCGCTTGATGACCTCTGCAGAGATGAGGTTCTTCTAGCTACCGCTATCAATGATGAAGTGCAGTGGGGTACCTTTTACCCACATTTGTGAATGGAAGAGGCACTCTCCTTCTTCTGGCTCGTCTGGTTCACCAGGCTGGAGCTTGGTGGTAGCAACGGTGGAACTGGATTCCGCGTCAATGATCCATCTTCCCATTTCTAGTTCTGGCTCAGAGTCCAAATCCACATCTGATTCAGAGGCTTTCACTTTGGTTACCAGCGACTTCTTTGAGCGACAATCAGCAGTGTTATGCCAAGGGCTCTTATGGAAGTTGCACCACTTCCCGGTATCTTTCTTTGTCTTTCCAGTGTCCTTCTTTGCTTGTGGCTTGGACTGGTTGTCTTGATACTATCCATATTTTCTCTGTCCTTTGTTCTATGGTTTGGGGCCGCCCTTTACTGGATTTTATTGTGAGGGGTTCCCAGGCCCAAATTGTCGTGTCTTTTTTTTTAGCTTCTGCTCGATTTTGACGACATATTGGTAGGTTGCGCCCAAGGATGAGATGTCTAGAAATTCCATTTCGATATGGATGTATATATGTAGAGCACCATGATACTTGAGCACCAAATGTCACTCTGAATCTTTGATACCCATCTTGGTGCGCAAGGTATGGAAGATATTTGTGAAATCTGGCACTGCTTGGTCTCTTTCTTGCCGTAGTGTGGTCCATTTGGTATATAAGTCATCATAACTTCCGACAGGGTAGTATTGTTCCTTAATACCATCCCTGTAGGAATCCCAGGTGGTTGTGATTATAAATAATGAGGGTTCCTCTATTTCCTTTTTCTCACAGAACGTTTCCCACCAATCTTTGACATGGGGGACGGCTTTGAGGAGCGCAAAAGTAATCTTTTCTCTATTTGAGAAGTTATGGACAGAAAAATACCCTTCTAGTAGATTCAACCACTTGTCTACAACATCTGCATATATCTGACCTTCAAATATAGGAAAATCGAATTTTATTTGTACCTTGAAGGGGGTGGCACCTCCGCTCGAAGAAGATGCCTCTCCTGTTGGTAGTCGTCGAAGGATTTGCGTGAAACTATCCATCATCTTGTTCCTCTGCTATGTGAGGGATTCCTCAATCAACAGTTTGAAAGGATATCCTGTCCCGTCATATTTTTTTTCTCCTGCCATGAGAGGTCTCTTGGGCATGCGAGAGATTATGTCCTCAAGAGAAACAAGCTACTCAAGACCCAAGTCTTTGTACTCTGACCTCGTTGGGGACATGCATTAAGATGAAAAGGACCAGACTGCTCTGATACCACTGATCCATATTTTATGAGTAGAACGAAATGAATACAGATTCTTAACACAAAATAACAGAGATACAGTAAAACCGGTTTTCTATTCATTAATAAAATAAGTTGAATCTGTAAAATGCAGCAGAAACAAGCTTGTTGGAATGGTGGCGGCTTATCTCTGAGAAGAGATGTGACGACTGCACTCATTTGCAAGAAGATGATTACAATGAGGCTCTCAAGGAGTTTTACAATAAACAGGAATGCCAAAAACCCTAGAAATCCAAAAACCTAACCCTAGGAGATGAAGCGCCAAAAGTCATGTGGGCCCCGTTTGGGTAAGTTAGTACATTAACTTCCCGGGGTCATAACTTTTGCATACGAACTCCATTTTAGGCGTATGATAGCCCATTGGAAAGGTATCTTCAAGGAGATTCATTTTAGGGACTCAATCATGCCATAGGATATCATTGAGAATATTGATCCTGAAAAACCTTCATTTAGGCCCTCAAAATGGCCCCAGAAGTGAAAACTTCTAAAAATAGTAAATTGCCAAAATTGCCAAAAAACTATTTTGAGCCAGTTGGAAAAGGTGGGTGGCCACCGATATCCATCTGGATTAGTCTATAATTCACTTCCACATCATATTTGATCTTTGGGGGAAAAGTAATTTTAAAATTACTTGCAAAAACAACCAAAGAATTTGTCGTAGTATTTTCTTGTCTTGGAACAAAAGAGATATTAAAAGCAAAGAAGAAATTATCAACAAGATCCCAAACTTCATTTTTGTAAGTCCTTAACCTGGGGTGTTTATCTTGATACAAATTTTTAACTTGATGTACAATTAATTCAGTATCTCCAAACACTGCTAACTCTTCAATATTCATATCTTTAGCAGCCCTCAAACCCAAAACAAGAGCCTCATTCTCTGCAACATTACTTGTAGTTTCAAATTCTAGTTTGTAAGACAAAGATATGATTTCTTGAGTTGGGGAAATAAATACCACTCCAACACCAAATCCTTCTTTAGAAGACGCTCGATCAAAAAACATCTTCCATATAGGGGTGTTTTGAAGAAGAGCCTTACAAGTTTCAATAGGTTGTTTTCGGTTTTCAATAGGTGATTGAGGAGCATCAGTGAGCTGTAAAATACTAGATCTTAAATCAATATCAACAGAAAAAATAGGGTGGTTGGTGGAATTATCTTCATCACTTATGATGTAAGATAGTTGTGCTTCCCTATAGAGCCTTCTGTGCTCTCCTCCAAATACAGAAATGGTGGCATATGAAAGGTCCATCTACAAAGTTCCCCCTACTCTTTTGATCCAATATCTTGACAAGAGAATCCCAAAATTAGGGGGGACATCACCACCACAATATCCATGACCACACTCTTCATATGAAATTGGAACAAGGTAACAACCAGGTCTTTGATTACCCCAAGGCACTTCATATTCTAGAATCAAATGAGTATAGGTCATGATAAGTTTTTGTAATTTCCAGACCAAGCTCATCCATGACAGTTTTATGCATGAGGTTATGAGATGCACCTGATTCTGTCAAGCAGTTGTGAAATTTTTTATCATGAATATTTAATGATGTGTAGAAAGGAGGAGATGTGTCATCCCTATCCTCTACCAAAGGTCCCAATATGACTACTGATTTTTCATCTTGAAGGTTCACTGAGTCTCTAGAATTGGAGGAAGATTCAGGCTACAACATCCAAAGATATTTTTTAAACTCCTCATTTTTAATCAACTCTAAAAAGGGGACTAGGATTTTTATCTTTTGAATCTCATTCTCAAAGATAAAGGAAGAGGGAGATTTCAGAATCTCTTTAATTTCTGGGACATGGGTCTTAGTCACTGCTTGAGGGTCGTGTTCCTCTTTTTATTTGACACTAGATGCCACAGTCTTAGCAAAATTTTATTTTTTGGTGGGCTAATCAGGTGTGTTAGGATTCCCATCCTTCTTTTTGACCTTAGGTTGTATTTATTTGAATTTTCATTGACTTTTTGACTTTTAATCAATTCATTCAATTGGTTGTCCATAAGAGACTCTAAATATGCAGCCTGAGTTAAATGAGGGGATGGAGAGGTATCATCTAGACAATGAATTTCTGGATCAATTTCTTCATCCTCTCCTACTTCATCAACAACAAGGTTATTTTGGAGAGGGGCTTGGGATTTTTTATCATCCCTATCCCTATTTATTTGATCTCTTTGAAGGATCGGAGGGTCATTGTATGGTCTCCTAAAATTTCCTTTGTTGTCACCATTCTGAGTGCTTCTATAATTCTCTTTTCCTTCAAGTTTCAACTTTTCCATTTTAGCAAAAAGTGATTTTACCAATTTTGTTAGTTCATCAACTTGAGGATTGACAGCAGAGGAATCAAAGGTTGAGGATTCAACCCTACTTTTTCTCCCTGTTGGACAACTAAGAGGGGGGGATGAATCAGTTGTCACCGTACTTAAACAATTATGCTTCTTTTAAAATATTTACAAGGCACTCAATGATGATCACAATAATGAAGGGAAATGAACAATGGCACATTCAACATCAGTCACATATATGAGAAACATAGAGACAGATTTTTCCCAAG
>SNQJ01S0043810.1:72271-114172 GCA_010110895.2 Picea sitchensis
AAGCTCTAGGATCTACCCTTAGATAAAAGGGGTTGGCTCTGATACCAATTGTTGGACAACTGAGAGGGGGGGAGTGAATCAGTTGTCACCATGCTTAAACAATTATGCTTCTTTTAAAAAATTTACAAGGCACTCAATGATGATCACAATAATGCAAGGAAATGAACAATGGCACATTCAGCATCAGTCACATATATGAGAAACATAGAGACATATTTTTCCCAAGGAAACCCATACAGGGTAAACACCTCTTCTTCTTTATATGATAAGTATTATTTACATTCTTTACATTGTCATGCATTTGAGCACTAACTCATTGTGAGGCTACAACCTCTATTTTGCAAGAAGGAAGAACCAACTCCCTACGTTCAAGCACCCACTTGAACCTCTGAGGACACCAGTCCTCCCTAGCACCTCCCAACCTCCCTGGATTATGAATATGAAATACTGAAACCTATTACAGTGATATAGTGTTCAATAACAGCTTACCAGTCTCATCACTATTCTACAAGAGTTTTCTACTTAGACTTCCTCGTTGTCTTCTAGCATGCATCCGCTGCCCATTATGTTCTTCTGCTTTTATGCTCTGTGCGCCATGTCCATTTGTTGCACAGTTCTTCTTCTGTTCTTTTCAGCTACTGCACTCTTATCCTTCTTCATGCATGAATCACCTTCAACAACATCCACCACAATCTCAGCAACAACAACAACCACATCTCTTCTCTGTACTGTGTATTTATAGATTTTGTGCACCTTATGCATGCAATGCACACAATACCTCTGCATACTCACACCGCGTCGATATCCTCCACAACTCGAGTGCTCTGTCTGATCATCATTGTGACTCTTCAGCTTCTCTGGCCATTTTTCCATGCGTTCAGCATCACTGTATGTTATGTTAAGATTCATCAACCTCTCTGGCAGTTGAGACTCTTCGTCTTCTCTGTGACAGTCGAGATCACCTTCTCTGTTCTAGTTACAAGCTTCAATGCTCATCCAGTTGTCAATCGCCTCCACAAGCATCTTCATCCCTTTTGAAGATTCCCAGAGACTCTTCATCTCCTCTGTCAATCACCCCAAAGTGTCTTGAGTCCTCTGGCTGACACCATCAGTGGTTCTGGTAGTTACATTGTGACGTGCAATAGTAACCCTCTGATCTCCTTCAGTTTCATCTGGACCGTTGGATTAGCTGTGATTTATGCGTTTCGCACTTTCACAATTTGGAGATTCTGCAATGAGGCATCTTGACTCTTCATGTTGCGAGCTCCAAAAAGGAGCTTGGCTACTCTAGCTCCCTCCTATACGTGACTACAGGCAGTGACCATCGGTTATAGCGATATTTCACCTTTTCGGTATTTCAGCATTCGTATGATCCCATGTCTTGACACTCCCAGATGCGATCACCGAAATTCCGAGGTGGAGCTTATCTGCACTAGGTCCTTCCTCCACGTGACCACACACAGTGACAAAGCACTTATGCATAAAGTGCTTTCGCAATTTCGCATTTCGTGAGTCTGCGGATGAGGCATCTCGACTCTCCAAGTCACGATCCCCGAAACCTCGAGATGGAGATGAGATCAACGGTCCATGATCTCGATGAATCTACGGTCCAGATCTCATCGTGAATTCNCCAAGTTGCGATAGGAGAAACTCTGAAATGAATCTTAGATCAATGGTCCATGATCTCGATGAATCTACGGTCCAGATCTCATCATGAATTTGCATCTCGTGATTCCTTCGATAGAGGTTCTTGTCACTCTAAGTCGCGATAGGAGAAACTCTAAAATGAAGCTTAGATCAACGGTCCATGATTTCGATGAATCTACGGTCCAGATCTCATCGTGAATTCGCATCTCACGATTCCTTCGATGGAGGTTCTTGTCACTCCGAGTCCCGATATGCAAAGGTCTGAGATGGAGCTTAGATCAACGGTCCAGAAAACTTGGTGATCTAACGGTCCAGATCTTATCGTGAGTTCGCATCTCACGATTCTTGTGATGGAGGTTCTCGTCACTCCAAGTCGCGATACGCGAAGCTCTGAGATGGAGCTTAGATCAACGGTCCAGAACAAACCTTGATCTAACGGCTGGGATTAAATTGCTATTTCGATGGTTTTGTTTCTTACCTCTCCAAGTTGTGATAGGCAAAGCTCGGAGATGGACCTTTAGATCAACGGTCCAGAGCAAACCTTGATCTAATGGCTGAGATTGTTTCACGATTTTGCATATCGCGAAATCGAGAGGTTAGGGAACCCCATTCCTTTGCATTTCTGGTCAGAAATATGACGATCTTTCGCCACGTGTCCTATGGATCAACGGTCCACGATTGTCTCCGATGGACGACCAGGATTCCTTCACAATTTTGGGCAGTTGGATGACTCTTGGACTTATCCGCCTTGTAGCTTCACCATATCTAAAAGTTATTGAGCCTTCGTAGATACCCCAGATCCTACGGCCCAGATCTTCTCGTGATTTCACCACTTCGCGATTTTGCTACTTTGCGATTTCGTCCACCTTCGTGATTTCGCCGCTTTGCGATTTCATCCACCTTGCGATGTTGTCACTTCGCGATTTCACTGTTCTTGCCATCGCTGTTCTTTGCCATCGTTGATCTTTTCCATCATTTTTCTTTCCATCGTTGTTCTTTGCCATTGTTGTTCTTGCCATCAATGACAAGCTTACTCCCAACTGTAAACCTTCCAACACTCTCGTCTCTATCATATTTTTCCCTAAGCTTGTTAGCTTCCAATATGTTATATTCTAGCTCGAAGGATGCATCTTGCATATGATCTAGAGAGGTAGATCTTCTTTCTCTCAACAAGAGGCAAAACTCAGGGTCAAAAGCACTAGCATAGGTGATCTTGGCAAAAGTTTCTATGGGCTTAATTTATGTGGGGATTTTGTTGTACATTTTATTAAATATTTTAGAAAAGTCTAAAACAAAATCCCCTTCTTTCCTCTTGAGTGACCCAAACTCTCTAATGTAATATAGGAAATCCTTTTTATCCCCCCAATGCCTCATAAAGGCATCATCCAAAGCTTCAATTACAACAATAGATCTAGGAGGTAAACCCCTAAACCATTTCCTAGCCTCACCATCAAGGGTCTATACAAAAACCCTCATCCATACATCTTCATTCTCAATATTAAGATTGCCTGCATAGCTATAAAGGGCTGGAAGGTGTTCTTCTGCAGTTATGTCCTCTTCCCCTATAAACTTGGGCATGTACTTAAGGTAGTATCCAACTGGGAGAGAATTCATAGGCTGAGGTAACACAAGAGGGGCATACCTAGCAGCCACTATGGCATCCATCCTATTTCTAGGAAGGTTATCACCTGTCATTGGATTATGAATTCTAGGAGAACAAGGAGGATATTGAGTCTTGACATGTACAACTGCAGCCTTGATTATGTGTAGCTTGGGAGAAAAAGGAAGGTAGGATGGAGAGATTTTAATTTTCATAAGGAGAGGTTGAGTCTTGGAAGAGGATTGTGTAGGTTCCAAGGGAATTGGGGTTTATTCCTCTTTAGTCACAACAAATTTAATGGAAGGAGGAGATGGAGAACCCAAGGTAGGAAAATCTTCTAAGCTCTCCAGTCTAAACCAGCTTACAAAATCCGTAGAGGCATGAACTTAGAAAATTTCTTATTTTAATTTGGGAGAAAAAGAAGAGTATTCTATAGGAAAATCTTTAAGATCCAACTTTATAGAAATCTCAACAAAGGGTGAAAGAGGAGAACTAGATATAGCTACTGGCATATTAAAAGTGGAATCAGGAAAATGACTAGAAGTACCTGGTACAACAGTTGAAAATCCTTCTTGAGAAGCTTTTCCCTTATTGATAATATTCTCTGGGTCAACTTTAGGTGTAGCCAGAGGTAGATGTGGAGTAGACCTCGTGTGTCTACCTTTGGGAGCCACAACTGAAACAATGGAGTCGCTAGGTGCAAGCTGCAATCTTCAATGTATTGATTTCTAATGCACCTTTAGAATCAATATTTATTTTTTGTTCAATCCCAGGGAAATGTTTTCAATCCATTCCCTGGAAACGACGCCAAGAATGTTAACACTAAGAGTCACCCTCAAATTGCTAGAGGATAATCCCAATACCCATTAAATAGGTTTGTAATGATAATTTATGATAGAATGTCAAATGGATAAAACTCAGCATAGCAATGTTCAAACACAAACATTTCTAGGCAAGAATGCATAAGGAAATGAGGTTTTGGCTAACTTCAGTCAATAATTTAAAGATAAGTGTGGGTATATGAAAGACTTAATGAGAAGGATGAACAAGTTTGCTATAAGCATCGGGCCTTACTAGTAGATAAGTGAAGAAAATTCCCAGACACAATAACTTCTTGATTTAAACCTTAAAACACTGATAATAATTACAACAACATCATAATCAAACATACATTAAAACACAACTATAATATCTCAATTGAATCATTCAATAATGAGCAAATCAGAGTAAGAAAGAAGCAAGATAATGGAAAAGGAGGATGACTTCTATTAGGAAAAATGTCTCAGATCTCATACTTAAAAATCAGAGTCTAGCTCTATTATATCAAAGCATTACATAAGGCAGTCTATGCTCAACCATTCAAACCTTCAATTCCCCTTTGTCATCCAGTCTGTATAAGAATCCATAGAGCCTTTTTGGACTTAGGTGTTTCTATAGTGTCGAACTAGGAGCAAATTCAAATATTGAGAAAATAATTAGACAACATTAATGATCAAATCTCAAGTTACTTCCTTTAAAACATGGATGTTGAAATCAATGAGATTGGCTGACACAAGCCTCATAAGTGCAATAATGATAAAAAGGGAAGATGTACTCAAGATGCACTACAAAAACTCCTGATGAGATGGCAGTGTACTAAGATGACCTGATTTGACCTTCTAACGGGTAGGGGGATAGAGTGGACGGGTTTAAGTGCAAAGTGGAGGTAGTGACATGTCATATTAGTGGTGGCATAAGGGTGATAGTGATGGCTATAAAATCATATGATGAGATGAGGATATAAACCAAAGGTATGGGTCAAAGGTATAGGCAAACTTTTATTTTTTCTATGACCTAAGAAGAAGCATAAGAAAAAAATCAATAGCAAAGATAAAACAAGACTAAGGCTAAAAATAAAAAACCTAAGGATGAATTTGACCTACAAAAACTCATGTGCCCCTTAAAAACTTCATGTGATAACACGGAGAACAAAAAAATATATCCAATGAATAATAAATTCTATTGAATAAATAAAATAGGCTGAAACTGTAAAACTGCAGAACTAAAAACAACTTGCTCAAATGGTGGTAGCTATCTCTGAGAAGAGATGTGGCTGCTACGCTCATCTGTCTGAGAAAAATGATTACAATGAAGCTCCAGAGGCCTTTTTAACATTACTCATGAATTAAAAAACCCTAGACATCCAAAAACCTAACCCGAGGATATGAAACGCCAAAAGTTATGTGGGACCTGATGGGTAAGTTGGTACATCAATTTCCCAAGGTCGTCAATTTTACATACGATCTCTGTTTTAGGCAGGTGATAGCCCGTTGCAAAGGTATTTTCAAGAACTACACATTATTCCATAAAACTGTGACTCTGTCTATAGTTTTACTATGGCAAGCCAAAAAACTATTATTTAGGGCCCCAAAACAGCCCTGGAAGTACAGAAAGATGAAATGACATGAAAACTTCCAAAATAAGCCAGTTGGATTAGGTGGGCATCCACCAATATCCACTTGGAAGTTGTGTAGGGCTTCAAATAACCCAGAAAGGGTAGAACCCACAATTAAAAAGAATTACAGAAGAACCTGTTGAACTAAAACTATCAAAAGGAGCTAGCTGGAATAGATGGGTGGCCACCAATATCCACCTGGATCAGTCCTCCCCCCTTAGGAATAAATGGCCTCCATTTCATTGAGTGTCCCCATTAGGTGTGGAAATTTCTGCTGAATTTGGCCCTGGGTGATCGATTTTCCTTGGTGCAGGAGCTTCCCTGCCTTGACAACTCGATAAAGTTGGATCCTTTGTTAGAGAGTGCCCTTGACCTGTGTGTCCACTATTTGATTAGTGGATGCATATTCCATTTAGTTAGCATTGATATCTATTGGTGTCAATTGTTCTGCAATCTATGAGGTGTCCAATAATGGTGGAAAATATGGTCGGAGGAGGTCCACATGGAACACTGGGTGCAAGCCAAGGAATGGGGTTGTGTTGAGCTCAAAAGAATTGTCTCCCACAGCCTTGGTGATAGTGTAATGCCTATATAAAAGTGGACAGATATTTTGATGTGGCCCCATAAGGAATTATGTATGCAAATGTAACCAGACCTTATCTCCCACCAGAAACGTGTGCGATACCCGATGTTTATCATGGCGTTGCTTGTACTTAGCATTGGCTTTCTATAAAATCTCATGGACCTATTAGCGAATGTGTTGAATTCACTGAATGAATCTAGTGTCTTTGTTGGCCTCAGACTGGACATGTGAATATTATGTCTGTGTGGTTGCAAGAGGTAGTGCAACATCAATGGGACCCAAGCGTTGGAATCCTAGCCGCACCTGAAATGGGCTATGGCTGGTGGAGCTATGGAGAGCCTTGTTGTAGTTTTTATAAACATAGGGAAGTTTCTCATCCGATTAACACAGATTCTTAGAGTTATACATGCGAAGGATGTGAAAAATCATCCGATTGACGACCTTTGTCTAACCATCAGTTTGAGGGTGGAAGGCAGTGTATTTAGTGAGCTTGGTGTCCAATAGTGACTAGAGAAACAACCAAAATGTGTTGAGGAACCTATTGTCCCAATCAGAGATGATGGTCTGTGGTATCCCAAAATGGACCCACACTCGTTCAAAGAATATCTTGGCAGTATCTGTTGCTGTGACACTCTTCTTGCAGGTTGTGAGAATGGACATCTTTGAAAACTGATCAACCACCGCAAATACACAATCATTTCTTTGCTTAGTGGATGGAAGGATAGACATGTAGTCCATCGAGATGGATTCCCAAGGCCTCTTGGGAGTAGGAATAGGGGTGTATAATCCTTTATTCTTGATGGATGGATTGGAAATGGCACAGGAAGTGAAAGATTTGATATGCTTGATGATGTCATGTTGAATTTTTGACCAATTAAAATGTTTCCGTAGAATGGCCACAATTTCCTCCATGCCAAAATGTCTTGCAATCTGATTGTAGTGATCCTCCCAAATCATCTTTGCACGCTCGTTTGCAGGAACACAAAGGTGGCCCAGATGGAATAACAGTCCATCGTAAATGTGAAAATCAGTGACATTCACGCATGTACCCAAGAGCTAGTAGGTGGTGGCGAAGTTAGGATCTTGTTGATAAAGTTGGGGCCACTTAGATGCCTCATGCCCACAGTAATGGATCACGGTCATGAGTGCAACCATAGGAGATCGACTAAGGAAGTCAGTGACATGATTTTTGCTCCATGTCTTATACTTGATGTTGATATGGAACTGCTACAGGTATGTGGACCATTTCTAATGGCGATCGTTCAGTAGCTTCCCCTGTGTCTGTATGAACTGTAGAGGTGTTGGCCCTTGGTTCTAGAAGAAATAAAAGATTAAGGCATAAAATATGAAATGCAAACTGTGCGAAAGACTAGTGACTGATTTTGGGTCGAAGTGAGAAGAAGAGCAGAAAAGACAGAGCGAAGTAAGAGAAATAAAGTCGTTGGGTGAGGAGATCAAGGACGACAGATCAGCAAGGAAGATGGATAATGGACAACTTAGTAAGAAGAAAAATCCACTGGTAGATTCTTCAAGAGCACTGCATGATAAAGAAGGAAAGACAGGTTGGCAAAGCCCTAAAAAAGTGGGTCAAGTTGACCTAGGGTTTTAGACACCTAGGGTTTTTGTATCTAGGATTTTGGAACGTAGGTTTTTTCCTAAGGCTATCGGTGAGCTATTGTAATGTATAAATAAAGGTCAAGAGGACCTGGGATGGGTTGTTGTTGTTTTTGTTGTTTTTATCATCATTCAGAGTTCGATGATGTGATGATGAGTGATTGTTGGTACTAATGAGAGGGAAGTATTGTGCTGAGAAAGCATTCTGTATTGTGCGCAGGGAAGGGAGGAAGATCAACCCTGCAGCTAGGTGCGCAGGGAAGGGAGGAAGAGAGAAGAGATAAAGAGAGAATATTTGCTAGCTAAGAGCGTAGATAGGACTATATGCTTTCACTTAATATATTATAAAGAACAATTATGTGGACGTAGCCCTAGGGAGAGGGTGAAGCACGTACATCTTGTTGTTTTGTGTGGTTGACGTTGTTTTCTTTATCCCTTTGATATATGGTTGTTACATTATTGTGTTAGATCTGATAGATAAATGTGCAAAGTAGGTCTAAGTTGGTAATTGATATCTAGATGTTGTGTTGTTGTTGTATTGGATCCACTTTATGTTTCCTGTGGTTGTAGACATCTGTGTCCTGCAACCCCCTATAGCTACTTTAGGTGAGACTGCATCTTCTTAGCAGGTGCTTCTGAAAGGGCCAGAAGTTAGGGCTTGTTTGTGATCCATTAGAGTTGAACCCCAAGTCTTCCCCTGTGCCAACAAATGGTTCCATTTTCGGGACTAGGATCTTCTTGAGGGAATGTCAAGGTGGCTTCCATCGAAGACAAAGATTCAGAAGTGGATAGAAGAACAAGAAAAGGACTTTGCAAAAGCCTAGAGCAAGAGCCCTAAGTTTAGAACCAAGGACTGGTTGGGAAGTTATATCTTTACTGATATACATGAGATTTTCTTTGGATGGATTCATAAGGAGCTATACGAGTGGTTATCTAGGTTAGAAAATACCCAGTTTGAGATCATATCTAGGCCACCTATGCTTTGGACATCGACACTGATCAAGAAGGTCAAGAGAGTTGATAAGGCTATGTCAAGAGTAGTAGATCACTGGTTTGATAGTACCATAGGAGGGTATATCACCGAGTTTTCTATTGACAGAGTAGAGTCATATAGCTAAGAAGAAAAATATTTCTTTAAGGGACCTAGAGGAAAATTTTTACAATTTCTGAAGTTGAAGATCAAGATGCTATTGCATGAGAAGAACATCTTGAAGATACAGTAGTGGGTCAGATTGGAAGGCTAATGCTCAATAATTTAGACAGAGACAACGACACATAGGTTGGACATACGCGTAGTGGAGGGACCTTCAGAGAAGTTCCTTTGTCGAACTTGTTTGAGCAAGATCACAAACCTCTTGTATAGGAAGAAGGGTTTTATAGTGGAGACGAGGAATAGCTACTGAACGAGGAACATTCAGGGTCTTTTGGGACAAGAGACGAAATGACTGAAGAACCTCACTGAGAAGAGACAGAAACTTCAGGAACTGCATCGACTGTCG
The DNA here is from genome assembly GCA_010110895.2 of Picea sitchensis. Lineage (NCBI taxonomy): Eukaryota > Viridiplantae > Streptophyta > Pinopsida > Pinales > Pinaceae > Picea > Picea sitchensis. The sequence continues at coordinate 81,649 of SNQJ01S0043810.1, forward strand.
AAATAAGTACTATTACTCCTCCTATTGTTTCAACAGTATTAAGTAACTAGAGTAACCTAAGTTATCAGAGCACTCAAAGAACTGGTACAAATGTTTCAGCGCACATTGAGTCAGGAAACCCAAGAAGATCTATGGCAGATGAGATGAGGTTACCCACCCTTAGGGGAGATGGATCTGAATATCTTGATCAACACTGGTTTCTATGTGAAGTTGTATGGAGTATTAAGAATGTCATCGATGAAGATTTTAAACGAGATTAGTTTAGTAATACCATGAGAGACCACGCATTGAGCTGGTACATGAAGCTTTCCCAAGGAACTGCACAGCCTAAACCGCTGAATGATATCAAGAATGTGTTGGTTGCAAAATTTAAGAAACCTAAGTCAGAGTCACAATGTATTACAGAGTTGAAATAAATCAAGAAAAGAGTAGTTGAACCTGTTTGGGAGTTTGATCAGAGGTTTAAAACCTTAACGAGCTGACTGAATTTTCAGATCCCAGAAGAGCAGAACAAGGAATGGTTCATTGATTCCCTCTTACCACACATTAGAGTCCCTCTGATGCAATAGAAGATCTCTTTATAGGCTGATGCACTGTAGATTTCCATGAAGCTAGAATCATCCCGTATGGGAGAATCCAGCTCAGGTATGAGCCAAATTTGAAGTCAGTTAACTAGATTATCACTGCAGGTCGAAAATATGAAAAGAAAAAAAGGAAACGATAAGAGAGAAGATATCTGGTGCATTAGATGAAAAACAGAAGGCCATGACAAAGAGCACTATCCTCTATTCCACAATTACTTGGCATCTTGAGCTCTGAGCCCTTTGAATCAAGTTACCCTACCTTGGTGAGAGATGTGTACAAATAGGCATTGCCCTGGTGAATATTATTACATGCAAAAATATGTTCAGACACCCACAAATCTATATTGCACGTTATGTAAGTCAGTAGGGCATGATGATAGGGATTGTAGGGCCTATGACCTCATGCATGAAAGGTCAAGAGATATATACAAAATTCAATGCGAAGTACAGCAAGAAGGGAACACTATGCAATATAATTCCCCAAGAAGAGGAAACTTCAACCCTCGTGGTGGATTCAAAGGAAGAGGATGGGCGTGAGGTATGGGTCGAGGTCGAGGTGGAGGTCAGATCATTTGTTATAATTGTGCATAGCTAGGAAATTTGGCAAGGGACTATCAAAACCCGTGTACCACTTGTAGCTACTACAACTCATTTGAACATGTCATAGAAGATTGTCCTGCGCTGTTAGCCAAACTTCAGGAAAGACGAGGAGGAAACTAGAAAGTACAATTAATCACAGTAGAACCTCGTGAAGTAGATCCCAGATTTGTTGTTATCACTAGAGGAGGCACTACTACAAGAGAAGACAGAATGACCCCAAGGAAGGCTAAAAAACAATCAGGAGGTAGAAAAGTTGCAAAAAATACACAAGAGTTTGACCCAAAGAAAGAGAAATAGACATTTGAGGAAGCAAGAAAAGAATCTGGGAGAGATCAGGATTCTTCATCAAAGGCTCGACCAGAAGTAAGAGAATGTGGAATGCCCTTGGCCTTTGATCAGTCTGCTTCACCCAGTGAAGGAAAAGAGGTAAGTAAGCTCATGGAATTTTTATGCACTTGCATTAATTTGATAAAGGATGAGAACGTCGTACAAGAGCTACAAAACTTGATCAAATAGTATGAGCTAGGAAAGATAGATCCTCTACTGAATAAAGAAGTACATCAACTATCCAAAAAGAGAAGGACAAATAAGGAACTACACCTGAATGCTCAAATTGGAGAGTATGATATAGACTATGTGGTCCTCGACTTAGGGTCGGAGGTCAATGTCCTGACAATCTGGGCACTGATGGGAAAAACTAAGTTGATCTATTCCCTTATCAGGCTTAGGATGGACAATCAACAGGCTATGAGCCCATTCGAAAGATTGGAACATGTCCCTGTGGACATCGATGGGGTCAAAACATTTGTGGACTTCGAGGTGATTGAGATAGTTGATGAGAGTTGTCCTTACCCCACGCTGTTAGGAATTGATTGGGATTTCAATAATTCTACTGTTGTTGACTTGAAGAAAAGAAGAATGACATTTGAAGGAGATGGCCTTAGGTTCATTGCACCTCTAAATCCTGATGAAGGTCCCAAATACATAGATCCCATCAGAGAGGAAGACCATGTATATGATCTAGACAACATTTACAAATTGATGGCCAGACAAGAGGATTACATTATTCCTGCAGCAGATGGAAACCTAAGCTGGAGAAGCGACATCGCATGTTCATCAGATTCAGAAGAACTACTAGAGAACTTGCAGAACCAAATGTATGAATTATCTACAAGGAGATGTGCTAGATTAAGCAGAGAAGTTCGCTGGATTGACACAACAGTAAGTATCTTTCCCACCTTTGATGGTCTAAATCATTTAGAAGATTTCTTGTTGGAATTTGAAGAAATTGTACCAATACAAAAAATATTGTTGGAACTAGATGAGGCCTTGAAATAAACTCCAGCAAGATGGTGGGGGACACACAAAAACAACATTACAGACTGGATACAATGTCGCACTTTGATCACAGTGTGATTCTCAGATCGAGTAGAAGGCTACGAAGTTAAGTACATAGGTCGAAGTTGTCCGAAGGACCATGTGCGAAGTTGCGAGGAAGCCTGGAGCAACATTCCTAAAGAGCAGTGGGTACACAAATTCATTAACATGCTGGACACAACCCCTATCAATTGGTATCTTCAAGCCGAACTATGCCTCATCACTGCAGATTGGGAAGGTATGACTCAGAAATTTGTCACTACCTTTTTATTTGAAAGCCAATATCCTACAATGGATCAAGTGTTATAGATTGTAAGACATAAAATGTTTAAGGAGACACCTAGCCTCCCTTTGGAGAAAGAAGAGGATGAATGGACTGCACCTCTTTAGAAATTGCAGGGTTGTTACAATATCAATGCTGATGAAGACAATGATCCTAGGAAGGTGAACATCGCTAAAACAAAAGGAAAGAGAGACATAGAAGGACCAGGAGTTGAGATACCTTTCATTGGAAAACCAATTAAAATCAAGAAAGTCAATATTTGAACAGAGAAAATACTGAAGCTTGCAAATGTTGGAGATTATTGGGATGTTGCCACTATTGACAAGATCACAGAGTTACTACATGAATATCATGACTTGTGTCCAACCAAGTTTACTAATATGAAGGGAATTAAAGGGCCCATGGGAGAGAATAAGATCCCCTTGAAGCTAGATGCAAGGGTAGTTAAACAAAGACCCTACAGATTGAATCCTAAATACAAGGAGAAAGTGAAGATTGAATTAGACAGAATGTTGGAAGAAGGAATCATAGAACCCGTTGAAGAGTCGGAATGGATTAGCCCTATGGTGGTGCAGGATAAGAAGACTAGAGAAATCGGGATCTGTGTATATCTCAAGAAGTTGAATGATGCATGTTTGCATGACCCACTCCCTACACCATTTACTAATGAAGTGTTAGATAATGTGGGAGGACAAGAGGTCTACTCCTTCATTGATGTATTTTCAGGATACCATTAGATTCGTATTGCCAAGGAAGATCACCACAAGACCACATTTTCCACATAATGGGGATCCTACCAGTATACAACGATGCCATTTAGATTGAAGAATTAGCCAACTATCTTTTCTAGGGTGGTGGTTGAAGCATTCAAGGAGTTTTTACATAAATTTCTGGAATCATATTTTGATGATTGGATCGTTTTTAGTTTGTTTCAAAATCATATTGAATGCTTAAGAATAATGTTGGATAAGTGCAGGCAATGTCAGATTGCCCTGAACCTAAAGAACTGCATCTTATTTTCACCCTTTGGAGTGTTGCTAGGCCATATTGTGTGTAAGAAGGGATTGTTGGTAGATCCATCTAAGATTGCCATTATAGTTTATTTCCCCCCTCCTACTCCAGTCAAACATTTGCACACTGCGCTGGGACATACTGGATACTACAAGAAGTTCATTAAAGGATATGCACAGATCACAACACCCATGGAGAAGATTTTGAAGAAATACTATTAGTTTCATTGGATAGAAGAATGCCAGTAGAGCTTCGACACACTGAAACAGAAAATGGTTACTGCGCTTATTCTGGTTTTCCCAGATTGGAGCAAGGAATTTCATGTGCATGTTGATGCATCTTCTATCGCATTAGGAGCATTTCTAGCACAACCAGAAACTGGATACATTGACCACCTATTAGCATTTTCTATTAGGAAGCTATCAACAACTGACATTAATTACACCACCACTGAGAGAGAAGGTTTAGCCATGGTGTATGCGCTGCAGAAGTTTCACCACTACTTGCTGGGAGGACACTTTAAAATGTTTACTGATCACTCTGCACTGAAATACCTAGTCAACAAGCCAGTGTTGGGGGGAAGAATATGCAGATGGCTTCTGTTATTTTAGGAATATGATTTTGAGATTGTGGTTAAGCTAGGGAGAATGAAAAAAGGACATGACCACTTGCTGAGGTTGGAACATGGCGAGGAAACTACTAGTTTGGAGGATACACTGTTGGATGCACAGTTGTTGGCCATCAGAAATATTGATGATCACTTCGTCAAGATAGTCAATTTCCTGTCAGCAAGAATAGTACCTAGTGAATATACAATCACCCAGAAGAAACAACTTGTAGTGCACGCCGCAACCTTTTCACTTATAGCTGGACAACTATATAATATGGGACCTAATGAGATGTTGAGGATATGTGTTATGGAAGAAAAAATACCACTGATTTTAGCAGAAGCTCATGAAGTCATCGCAGGAGGACACTACGCAAGCAAAGCAACAACACAGAAGGTTCTTAGAGCTGACCTTTGGTGACCTACTTTACAAAGAGATGCTAAAGACTACTATAGAGCCTGCAATGTATGCCAAAGAGTTGGGAAACTATCTAGAAGCGATGACATGTCATTAACATCCCAACTAACCTTAAAATCATTTGAGAAATGGATCATTGATTTCGTGGGACCTATAAACCCACCAGGAAAGCGCATAGGAGAAAGGTACATAATCACTGCGACAGAGTACTTGACCAGATGGGCTGAAGCAAGAGAAGTTAAGGATTGTAGTGAAACTACAACTGTGCATTTCATATTTGATGATATCATAACCAGGTTTGGATGCCCAAAGATCCTTCTGAGTGATCAAGGTACACATTTTATTAATAAAACCATTGAAGCTTTGACTGAGGAATTTGTAGTTCATCATCAGAAGAGCACACTCTACCATCCACAAGCGAATAGGACAGTCAAAGCGTTAAATAAGATCTTGGAAACAATGTTGATGAATATTTACAGTGTGAATAGGGATGACTGGGATTTAAGAGTACCAACATTACTATGGGCCTATAGAACCACTTGCAAGAAGATGACAATGCAGACCCCCTTTAAGTTGGTTTATGGTCTAGAAGGAGTTGTCCCGATGGAATATTTGGTCCCTAGCTTAAGAATCGTAGCCTTTACAGATATGGATGACATTGGTGTTGTTCAAGAGAGGCTCGTGCAGTTGGTCAAACTAGAGGAAGATCGATTCATTGTAGGCTTCCATCACCAAGTGCAGAAGGAAAGAGAAAAGGCCTGCCATGACAGGCATATCAAGAAGAAAGAATTTAAGCAAGGAGATCTGGTACTGGTATACAAAATAAAATTCATGAAGCATCCAAGCAATTTCAGAACCCATTGGATGGGACCATATGAGGTTTTATATGTTACAGAAGGAGGATTTGCGCAGTGGAAGACTTTGAATAGAGAATGGAAGGAAGGATTGGTGAATGGAAATCAATTGAAATTGTACTATGACAACCAATTGCCTCACAAAACTCGGTAAAAAATTAAGGAGAAAGGGTCTAGGTACCAGATGCAGTTGAAACTGGGTACTAGACACATAAAATATAGTCTGCACACAGTGGGGGAGGAGAGAGAGAAAAGCACAGGCTGCTCCACCTAGCCTGAAGTCGAAGCCAAACAAAAGGATCAGATCTGAAGTGCCTCAGGACAAGTCACAGTCAAGTGTTGGGGGCTTGTTGGCCCTTGGTTCTGGAAGAAAGCGAAGATTAAGGAAAAAGAGATGAAATGTGAACTGCGCGGAATACCAGTGACTAATACCGGGTCGAACTGAGAAGAAGAGAAGAAAAGATAGAGAGAAGTAAGAGAAATAAATCTGTTGGATGAGGAGATCGAGGATGATAGATCAGCAAGGAAGATGGATTGTGGACAACTTAGCAAGCGGGAAAATCCACTGGTAGAATCTTTGAGAGCACCGTATGAGAAAGAAGGAAAGACATGCTGGTGAAGCCCTTAAAACGCGGGTGAAGTTGACCTAGNTGTATCTAGGGTTTTGGCACTTAGGTTTCAGCCTAAGGCTGCCAGTGAGCTATTGTAATGTATAAATAAAGGTCAAGAGGACCTGGGATGGGTTGTTGTTCTTGTTGTTATCATCATTCAGAGTTTGATGATGTGATGATGAGTGATTGTTGGTACTACTGAGAGGGAAGTATTGTGCTGAGAGAGCATTTTGTATTGTAAGATCTTCAGCTGGGTGCGAAGATCAACCCTGCAACTGCGTGCACAGGGAAGGGAGGAAGAGAGAAGATATTTTAGCTAAGAACACAGATATGACTATATGCTTTCACTTAATATATTATAAATCACAGTTCTGTGGACGTAGACCTAGGGAGAGGGTGAACCATCTACATATTGTTGTTGTGTGTTATTAACGTTGTGTTCTTTAGCCCTATGATATATGGTTGTTACATTATTGTGTTAGATCTGACAGATAAATCTGTGAAGTAGGTCTAAGTTGGTAACTGATATCTAGATGTTGTGTTGTTTTTGTATTGGATCCACTTTATGTTTCCTGTGGTTGTATACATCTGTGTCCTGCAACCCCCTATCGCTACTTTGGGTGAGACTGCATCTGCTTCGCAGGTGTTGCTAAAAGGGCCAATAGTTAGGGCTTGTTGGTGCGACATTAGAGTTGAACCCCAGTTCTGCCCCTATGCCAACAAGAGGCTTGTGATCAGTGTGGATTATTGTCTCCTTTCCCAAAATGTAATGTTTCCATCGACGACATGATTGTACAAGGAAATACATTTCCTTGTCATAGGTGGGGTGTTTACAGACAATATTTGAGAGTGTCTCACTATGGTATGTTACCGGATGACCGTATTGAGTGAGAAATTCACCTACAACATAGTTGGATGTGTTGGTCCTTGACCAAGTTTTTAGGATCCTTGGTCATGTTTGACTTATTTTTGGGACTTCGATAGGTTGTCGAAGGCAGAGCGCAAGATGAAGCAGAGATAGCGAGATCTCGACCCTGTTTAGGGCCCTTTTTGTGATTCAGGATTATGTAATGGGTATGGGGATGTCGACCCATGGGTTTACCCATGCTTAGGCCTATTTTGTATGTATAAATAGATGCTAAGGCGATGTAGTGAGTATGAATGGCTAAGTGCCCTTTGGCTAGATACAAGTGATGGTTGTAGTACAATCTATGTGATTGACGGTGCTAAGTGCTGAAGTTTGATCTATGTGATCGAAGGACTGTAAGAGCTATGTGCATATTGTATGAGGCTTGCAGATCTAAGTGCAAGCGGGTGCAAGAGATTGAGAAGAGGCTTAGTGTTGTAACCTAGCCTAAGGAAGGAGGATCTAGCGAGCTGCACAGATCCCCTGTCCTCTGTGGAGTAGGGTTTTGAGGCTCTGTGCATATAATTGATTGAATAAGCTAAGAAAGAAGATGAAGAGTTGGTGGGAATAGCCCTAGGGTGGGGTGAACTACTTAAATGTTGTGTTTCTCTGCTTTGTGCAATGTGTTGATGTGTTTATATGTTAATGTTCTTAGTGATTCAATATAGATGAATGGTAGATAGATATGTTAATGTTATGTGCTTAATACTATGGATATGAACTATGTGGATATGCTTAGTGCTTAAATACCTTAGATCTGAATGAATAATGTGATACTCTGTAATTAGGGTTTAACTGCGTTGTGACTAAGACTGGATATTGATGAATGTTAATTGTTGTGTGCTCTGTTAAGTGTTAGAATCATAGATCTGTGTCCCAGCTAAGGTTCCATACATCTAAGTCCTACAACCACCCCTGCCTCTACCTTGGGTGAGACTTCATCTGCTTCGTGGGTGTTGCCGAAAGGGCCGGTAGTTAGGGTTTTCTTGGTGCACTGTTGTAGTGTTGAACCCTGGGTCTGCCCCTATGCCAAAAAATGGTTCCATTGCCAGGAAGGTTTCTCCCAAGAAACCCTCTCCGTGGAAGAAATCCAGAGCCACCATCACCAAGATGCAGACTGTACTCACTACTGATGATTTTGACTTCATCATAGCAACCCTAAACGATGCTTCACTGGAAATCGTGGAGAAAGAAGAAGCTAAGAAGGAGGAAATGTACGATATAATTGAGGTTGAACTCTGAGGGGTACAACATGCCCTTTAGTCCAGTCGTATAGTATCCACTGCACCACTACCATCGGGAGAACCAAAGTTGGGAGATGAGCCAGTCCAACTTCGCCGACTAGCAAATGCAACAGAAGCTTGCCTTCGATGAGAACAAGAAGAAATAGAACAAGCCACCCAGGCCTTGAAGCAAGTGCAAGGAGTACTTGTAGAACAATGCAGATTCGCAGAGCAGGAGAAGGTTTCTCTATAGACAAAGTTTGAAGATGAGAAAATACAGATTCAACAAGAAAAGGAACAATTGCTCATAGAGAAACTCGAAGTGAAAGAAGCAGTCAACAGAGCACTCCACTCTATGATAGGCTTAGAGCCACAAGAAGAAGACCAAGTCACGCATCAAGTAGAGCAGCTTGCAGAAGCTATCTAGCAGCTACAACAAATAATAACAGACTTAGAGATCCTCATCGTACTCGACACCCCACAGGATGTAAGGGATCAAAGAGAAGCAATTACTCGAAGCGTAGTTGAAAGAATCAAAATCCTTACCATGGAATGCAAGAAACTGAGTGATCCCAGTGCCCATACCTATGAGAAACTCATTGAGAATACAGAACTGAAGGCACTGGAGTCACGACTCCAATAGGTGAAGTATCAAGCAGAGATAATAGAGGCGTAGTTGAATCCTCTGTCATCTATGAAAATAATGAAGCGATACCAGGAGCAACGCACTACCCAATAGCAGGTCCACACTATTCAGAGAAGAGTTGTGGAAGTAACTCAGAGGCTCCAACCTGTACAGGATGAGGCTTACCAACTGTTCACATAGATCGAAGGTCGAGGAGCGATACTGGAGACAGTCATCATTGCAGTTGAACAACACCTAGAGGGACTTATCAATGAAGCAGTCATATGAGAGTTCATTGAACAAGAGGCCATGGAACAACAACAAGTTGAAGAAGCTCGAGCCAAGATCAAGGCTTTTGAGGTAGAATTATCCAGATCAGAGTGACTCAGGAAAAGTCACAGTTGAGTGTTGGGGGCTTGTTGGCCCTTGACCAAGTTTTGAGGATCCTTGTTCATGTTTGACCTCTTTTTGGGACTTCGACAAGCTGTCAAAGGTAGAGCACAAGATGCAGTGGAGATCATGGGATCTTGGCCCCTTTTAGGGCCCTTTTTGGGATTCAAGATTATGTAATGGGTATGGGGATGTTGGCCCATGGGTTTACCCATGCTTAGGCCTATTTTGTATGTATACATAGATGTTAAGGTGATGTAGTGAGTATGAATGGCTAAGTTCCCTTTGGCTAGATGCAAGTGATGGTCGTAGTCTAATCTATGTGATTGATGGTGCTAAGTGCTGAAATTAAATCTATGTGATCAAAGGACTATAAGAGCTCTATGCATAATGTATGAGGCTAGCAAATATAAGTGCAAGCGAGTGAAAGAGATTGAGAAGAGGCTTAGTGTTGTAACCTAGCCCAGGGAAGGAGGATCTAGCAAGCTGCGTAGATCCACTATCCTCTGTGAAGTAGGATTTTGAGGCTCTGTGCATATAACTGATTGAAGAAGATAATAAATAATACAAAGAGTTGGTGGACGTAGCCCCAGGGTGGGGGTGAACCATGTACATGTTGTGCTGCTCTACTTTGTGCGATGTGTTGATGTGTTTATATGTTAATTTTCTTAGTGCTTCGATATAGATGAATGGTAGATAGATATGTTGATGTTATGTGCTTAATAGTATGGATATGACCTATGTGGATATGCTTAGTGCTTAAATACCTTAGATCTGAATGAATACTGTGATACTCTGTAATTAGGGTTACACTACATTGTGACTAAGATTGGATATTGATGAATGTTAATTGTCGAGTGCTTTGTTAAGTGTTAGAATCATAGATCTGTGTCCCAACTAAGGTTGTAGACATATGAGTCCTGCAACCACCCCTGCCTCTACCTCGAGTGAGACTTCATCTAATTCACAGGTGTTGTTGAAAGGGCTGGTATTTAGGGTTTTGTTGGTGTGTTGTTGTAGCATTGAACCTTGGGTCTGCCCTTGTGCAAACAAGATGCATCGGTCTCAATCTCGAACGGGTGTTGCAGATCAGGTAAGGAGAGTACTGGAACTAAGCATAAGTGATGCTTCAGATCATCAAATGATCGTTTTTTTTCCTTCCCTGATGTGAACTTTGCCTTTCCACCTCCCTTTGTCACTTGGCTAAGGGCCCATGCAATGTGGGAGAATCCCAACATGAACCATCGAGAGAAGTTGGAAAGTCCCAAGAAGTTTCGAAGCTCGGTTAGTGTGGTCGGGGCTGGCCAGTCACTGATGAATTGGATCTTAGTTGGATACACATGTGACCCATGTTCATCAAAAATGTAGCCCAAGTATTGGACCCTATTCATGCTAAAGGATCATTTTTCCAAGTTGGCATATAGCTTGTGCTACTATAGAGTGCTTAAAACCTATTGAATATGTTGCACGTGCTCCTCCCAATTTCTTTTGAAGATGAGAATGTCATCTACATATACCACCACAAAAGAGTTGGCGAAGGGTCTCAATACATCATCCATCAACCTCATGAAAGTTGTTGGTGCATTTGTTAGGCCAAAGGGCATGACCAACCATTCTAAGGGACCTTCTTTAGATTTGAATGTTGTCTTCCATACATCAGTCAGTTCGATGGGAACCTGGTGGTAGCCATACTCTAGGTTAATATTGTTGAAGAAATTTCCCCCCTTGAGTTGGTCAAGAAGGTGATCAATTCAGGGAATTGGGTACTGATTCCTGACTATGATTTTGTTTAATGATCTATAATCAATGCAGAGCCGCTAAGTCCCATCTTTCTTCTGCATCAGTACAATCAGGCTTCTGCAAGGGGAGGATATGGGTTTGATGTGCCCCTTTTGAATCATCTCTTGGATCTGACACTTGATTTCGTCATTTTCCATTAGTGAGTGATGATAAACTGGTCCATTAGTCATAGGTGCATCGAGGGTTATATTAATTGGATGCTTGACTTGACAGTGCGTCGGTACCTCGGTGGGTGAGGAGAAGATGTATCTGTACTCTTCCCTGATTTTTTCCACTTCCTTATTCTACAAAGAAAGGCTCTGTGTAGAGGTCACAGATGTGGAGACGACCTTCTATTTACTGTGAGAACAGATCACAAAAAAGATGAATTTTATGGTCTGTGAAATGACCTTACTGCAATTCTTAGCAAAGATTAAAGAAATAGCGGTAGGTGACACTACCTTTGGTACCCTGTACAATTGTCTACCCAAAGTAATAATAACACTACGGGGTCTAGACTCATACATAGAATTTCACTTCCACAAATATGGTTGTCCTAAAATAACATCACAAACTTCAAGGGGAGCAATATCACACAATACCTCATCTTTGAAGGGCTTGATGTCGTAGGGCATACGAAACTGTTGGATGACGCGAAGATATCTTCCTTGGAAAATCCAACCGATGGTGTAGGGTTGCAGGTGTGGTGTCATCGACAGGTCCAACTGCTTGACGACCTTTGCTGATATCAGGTTCTTATGATTGCCACTGTTGACACTGAAATGAAGTGTAGCACCATTTACCCACATCTGTGAGTGAAAGATGTGTTCCCCTTACTCTAGTTCTTCTGGTTCACTTGGATGGACTTTGGTGAAAGCGACAGTGACCTAGGTTCGACATCGATAATTTGATTCCCTCCTTTTGGATTTGATTCAGAGTGAGAATATACCTCTGACTTGGAAGCTTTCATCTCGACCACCGATGACTTCTTGGATCGACAGTCTTCGGTGTTGTGCCAAGGGATTTTATGGTATTAAGACCACTTTCCCATGTCCTTATTTGAATTCTCATTACCCTTCTTGTGTTGTGTCCTAGACTAGTTGTCCTGAGAGTGACCATATTTTCTTTGTCCATTTTTTCGTGGGTTGGGGCCACCTTTTCCCTTCTTTGTCTATGAGGAGTTTGAAGATCCAAACTCTCTCCTCTTCTTCTTAAATTTCTACTCAATATCGATAGCATATCTATAATCTATACCCAATGATGCAATGTCCATAAACCCCATTTATGTTTGAATTTATTTATGCATACAACCGCGATATGTGAGCACCATATGTTGTTCAGAGTCTTTGATACCCAATTTGGTGTGCAGGGTATGTAAAATATTGGTGAAATCTAGTACTGTCTCATCCCTTTATTGATGCATGGTGGTCCATCTTCTATACTAGTCCTGGTAGTTTATATTATCACATGGAATTGATTGGGTCAAAAATTCTTTAGGTTTTTTATTTTGAGTCATTAGTCTTGTTTTAATGTTTTGGATTTATCTTTTTCATATAGTCATTTTTGGGTTTTAACACAAATAATCTAAAGAGTAGTGTAGAGGTTGGTCTATAATCCTTGGGTTACATCATGATCATCATGATAAGTTGGACAAGCCATCAAATTTAGTATCTTTTACTCCTCCACTACCACCCTGACATATCACCTCTTCCATCATGTATGCAGACCCCTCCACTTTGTCACTTTACCCTTTAGAAGATCAAATCATGCTCATTTTGTACGCTGCCATCTCATCAGATAGTTTGCAGCACATCCAAAGTACATTATTCTTTCATCACCATCATTGCGCTCATGAGCCTTTTCGACCAATATCTCCTTCTTTTCATCACTTATATTTTTAAAAATATAGCCTGGGATTTCGTTTTTAAATATTTCAAATTACTCCTAGCATGACACTGCAAACATTGGTGCTTTCAGACATGCGCTACGGAAATTGTTGTGAACTAGATGGATAAAGTGAGTTGGAGGTTAGATCATCTACAAACATACTTATTCAAGCTCAAGGATATCAGTCTTCAAGTCACATCCACCAGGTAATCCATGAGTAGTTTTAGCTAAATTGGAGGACACAAAAGGATTTGTTTATCATTTCTTCTCTTAGGTGTTGCGAACTGGTGATCTGCACTGCAAAATTTCCCACTTACCTTGTTGTCATGATCGCAGCCAATTGCATGATCTATGAGCTTATTTTTAACCAAATCCTTAAACAAACCTTGGTTTCAGGCCACCTTTCATATCTCATGTCCAGTTGATTCTGCTTACTTACCTTAGCGCTACGAACCCCTTCTTCTGGTGCTGCAAACTCTGTGCAGCAACTTGGCGCTATGAATTCCCTATCCCAGAAGTTTTTACAGAACCCTTTTCAAACAGATCCTCATTTTCAATATTAATATTTTCTAGTCTGAGATTTAAAATTTGTTGGCTTCTGAAGTCATTGTGAATTTTTGCAAGAGAATAGTGAAATGATGAACAAGACCTTTTTTACAGTAAGATGTTTCCTTATAAATTCATGATTATGTGTAGCCTTCCTTTATATCCCTATCTGTAAGCTATCTTTCCTTATACCTAGATATCAAATAGGTTGATAAACATATTGATCCTTATACAGAGCTAGTCCTTTGAGAAAGATCATCCATCAAAACCCTAGTCCTCTATTTTTTTTTCCTTTTTTGTCTCTTGCATCATTTAAATTGGTGGTAAAAGTTTCTTCATATGACATCAATGGATAATTCACAGCAAAAGAAGGCTCACAAGGGAGGGGTAATTGTGAGGGATGAACCCCATGACATGCAGTTGTTAGAATATGCAGAGGGGGCACCTTGAGGTGGCTAGGGAATTTGCTTTGAATTTTTATGGAACCAAAACTAAATTTTTCACACTTGAACTTGAGGTATCTAAACTGACCATAGAAAAAACTACTGAAATACCAAATACTGATGAAAGGTGGTTTAAATCTATGAACCTAAATGCAACCTTCTCCAAAAAATTCCTTAAACCAGAATGTCAGGGAGATAATCTATCAAAAGGAATGCCCAGGAGCCACATGATTGAAGGTTTTGATAATATGTCAAGGGTAATCCAAAGATATTTTGCCTATGAAATAAGATTCAACATGATTTATAAGTACCACATAAGACTTTTGTTGCACTTGATAGGAAAAGATCTCATGAATCTTCCTTTCTATTTTTTTAGAAGCATTGGAAAAATGGGTGATAGAGTCCAGGCTAAGTCCAAGGTGTTAGCACCGTGATTTTTGTGATTAGAGTTAGTCCTAGATGAGTCATATTCCATGTGTCATAGTGTGTGAGGTCAGGGACTGAATAACAAATGCATTGAAATAATCAAGTATCAGGTCTGGCCCTTCGAGTCGAGAAAGGGAGTAATGATTAGTCATGTGTGAATTGTAAAAATCCCTTTCCCCAAAGATCGAGTCCTGTCAGAAAAGGGGAATTTACGTGCCAGAGATAGAGTCAAGTTGTTGGGATAAAGGTCACGTTAGAAGATATAACAAACATCATCACCTAATTATGAAGTCAGGAAGGTGAAAAATCAGGGCGCTCCCATCATGTATACTCTGTCGCTCTTATCATTTGTACTTTGCACACTTCAAAGTGTACCCGTCGCATAAGTTTGTTGCGCAAATATTCAACCTGCTTCCAAAATTCTTTTTTCCATGGATTTATCGTCCTCTTCCATGGTTCCATTCCTTACTAGTTCAAGTATAAATACTAGTCACCCTGCATGCCTCTCCTTTACTTTCCGGATTTGTGCGTTTTCTATGGTTTTTTCTGCAAGCTCTGGAGCCCTTTGTTGTGTGAAAGCTAATTTCCATCGTTCGTATTGTGAGTTTGTTGATTCAAGTTACCACGTCGCCTTCATAGTTTTCAGTCATTGTTTAAATTATGTTAGATTTCATGACAAACTAGTGTATTGGACGTTATTTCTTCTCGCGTCCAACCTTTCTTATGGAATTTCCTCCTGTTGTGATGAATTTATCACTGTGCCTAAATTATCTGCCTCACAAAAACTCTTCCAATAATTTGCTACCGTGCCTCAATTTTCCGTCACGATTTCCTACTACGACAAGCCTCCCATTGTTGTTTTCCACCACGTCAAATTTCCCCATTGTGGCAAAATTTTCCATCGCACCTTACTGCCACGTCATGGACTCATGTGGTTGATTTTGCTTGTCGTGCAAATTTTCTATGACTACCTTTCTGACAGTCTCTGTGAATTCCGTCATTCTTATTTGACACGTAGAGAGGGTGTTAGCATTCATTATTGTGTGTGTGAGACAAATATATACTAGCATCATGGCGATGTCCCAAAGCATAAGAAATAAGGCGAGGAGTGGCAGGGTTGTGAGGTATGAGCCTCAAGACCTGGAATTTATAAACGAAGATCCAGAAATCAGGGCATATTTTGAACAGGCCAGATGTATGCACTTTTGTAAAAATATCATAGGGTACAATGCAATGAGTAGTTCACCCTCAATTTCACTGGGTTCTCTGCGACCATTATGGGAATCACCTTCCGAGTGATGGAGGAAAATCTATCAGCTGCGACGAAGATCCCTCCTCGCGGTGAAAAATGGTTTAAAGACATGCATTTAGAAATTTTGTGCAATAAATACTTTATCAAGCCCAACTCTCTAAATGGGAAAGTTGGAGTCGGAGTTCGAAGCTAGTACCTATGGAATCCTTTCCAAAAGATCCTAAAGGTAATCAAAAGATATTTCACCTGTGAAGGAAAGTTTGACAGAGTGTACCCATATCACATCAGGGTGTTGATACAATTCACAGGGAAAAAATATTTGAATCTACATTTCTTCTTGCATCGAAGATTGGAAAAGATGGAAGACACCGTCTAGGCTGAGGCTGACCAAGTGAGGAAAAATTTATCCCATTTTTTGTTAATCAAGATGTTGGTGGTTGAATAATTGAGACATTTGAACAAAGACTGGGATTCACTTATGATTTCGACTGACATCCCTAGAGACCCCAAAGGAGACATTCCTCTATCTGCGAGGGAAACAACATTCCATAGCACAGGGGTGAGAAAGGAAGATGTCACGGGAAAGGGAAAGGAAATAGAAAACTCATCATCCCACCATCCAACACCTTGTAAAAGAGGCAAGCTAAGGTTGATTAAGAAACTCGAGGAGATCCAATCCCCCAGTGAATCACGCACCTAGTCTGTTGCCGATAGATTACTCATTCACGTTGTTCAGCTAGAGCCTGTTGAAGGTTCAAGCATGGTAACTGGTGAAAGTCGAAGGAAGTAAGGTGATGAAAACATGAATGTTCAGGAGTCGTCGCAACATATGAATAAATCACAACTCGCTATCACCGAACTGTATCAAGAAAACATAGAATTAAGAAGACAGCTAGTAGAAAGGACTATTGAAATGCCGGCGTCGCAGAGTCGAGCAGGGAATGAAAATTGGCTCAAAAGACAGCTCAGAGAGGCACAAGACGTAATTATCCAGCTATGGGAGGAACAAAGGGTGTCAGAAGAAATAATTACAGAGCATTTCAAGGAATGCAAACTGAACATGGATAACGCCCATGTGACTCTCGCCAGCACTCAAGCAAGACTGAAAGGAAATGCGGTCTTGTGGAGATAGGTGAAGAATATGACAAAAAAATACTGGTCTCTTATAAAAACACTTAGATTTTTAATATTGTAGGTGAGGCCAAAGGCATGAGACAACCCCATTTTTTTTTTTTTTTTTATCGTGGCATAGAATCTTTCTCCCCGTATATCCTGTTTCCTTCGGGTAACAAGTAGTCTGACACGACACCCTCATGGTGAATATTTTTTGTGCAGATGTTGTAAACTTACCTACTGAGGAGGGCAGGTATAAGTGAAATGCATGCTAGTTTTGGAAGAGATGCATGGCATCCCAACCATCACTGCCACCTAGAGTCGCACAAGTGACCGTGAACGGACTTCCGCTACACCAACTCACCACGTGCATGCTACAACCAATGATCGCATAGTCGCAGTGAGAGCCCATTATATAAGGTGACAAAGTTTCCAATAGTGCACTCGATTACCCGGGCACCCCGTGAAATAAAACACTGATTTATCACAACCTGATCATCGAATCTTACTCATGACCGAATGATTGAGATGAAGGTGTCGATTATGTTATGATTGGGTGTATTCAAGTTTCTATTTTTGGTAAACTCTATTCAAATGGTTGTCTGGGGAGGAAGTAACCAAATCCGAAATTCTAGGGGAAGTTAGTTCGAGGCATAACAACCCAAGAGGGCGTGAGTTTTCTATATATTATATCTTTTCGATGTAATCCAGGTTGGAAAAGTAGTGTAGACAGAGGACTCTTGAATGTAATCTTTGAATCTGAATAGAAATAACAATGCAGAGGTCCTGAAGATTTGACAAAAAGATTCTAATGGTGGTGGTTTGATGTATTGTGATCCTATCTATGTATGTACTTCTCGTTTCCTGTAAATTCATGTATGTTCCCTTTGTTTGAATTTGAATGTTTGATGAGTTTAAAATTCATCGCACGGTGCTTTAGAATCAGTCATTTAAACTCTGTGTTCTCTTCTAAGTAAGCTAGAATTCATCTTTAATGGTACTCTAGTTTTCTTTATGTCCTCCTTTCTTCTGCCATACATGACAACATTTAAACTAAAAAACCATTTCCTACTTAGCCTTTATCCTCTCAAAGTTTCCTTTACCAATCATTGATTTCTCTCATTTTCAGGAGGTTGACTCTTTCTGTATTTCCTTTCCAGCGAAACCCAAAACATTTCTCAAACATATAAATATAGCCATCAATCCAAAGCTATCATCTATCAGAGACCAGGTCTCAGAGAGAGCCCTCTCTATATTGGAAAGGCTAGTTTCCAGTCTTAAAGTTGGTTTGTAGGTTACCTTGGTAGTTCATTGCTCTTTATCCCAACAGTTTACCAAGTGATAACATCCTAGCGCCGTTGCTAGGGACGAAATTGAAAAATTTCCTTAGGAAAATGACTAAAGATATAGATTTGATCCCTGAGGGTAACAATGGGTCAGACACATGTATTGGATGAAACTTGTTTTACCCTAGCGACTTCATTAAATATGATCAGTAGCATAGAGTAGTCAGAATCAGAAATCCTGTCTACGAAGAAAGTTTACACTAGAGAGAACCCTGATCCAGAGCCTGCAACATCTATGTCTGATCCTGAAAAAATCCTACGCAAAGGAAAGGAAAGGATAGAAGACCCTTTATATTACCTAGAAAATAACCTATATTTACCTAAAGATGGATTAAAAAGAATTGACGACCTTCACTTCGATTTATTATTTGAACAAACTTTGTTCAGGTCCAGATCAGAATCCTATTCGAATGAAATCATTTTCGATGAGAAAAAGTTCCAATCTTTGATACCAACCAACCCCCTGTGAACTTCCATAATCCCCACTCAGACCATCCAACCAGTTCAAATCCCTCCTAGAGTCATAGCCTCCAAGTTAGCCCCTCTCGCCTTGCCGACCCAATTACATGATTTTCCTCAGAATTATAATCAAAGAATTAAATTATACGATGTCGAAGGAAACGATTCATCCCAAAAACACTTAGATTGGTTTAATTATTTTGTTGACCTGGAAGAGGTAGATCATGAGGATGAAAAAATGATATTGTTTGTGCAGAGTCTCTCAGGGGAGGTCAGAAAATGGTTCAGGACCCTTCAAACAATGAGCATCCCCGATTTTTCATCTTTTGAAACAATGTTTCTTGCCAGATGGGGTGATATAAAGAATCCTCTTCAGTTACTAACTCAGTACAATAACATAAAAATATCACTAAATGAAATAATGCAAGATTTCTCAACCACATTCATGAAGGTTTATAATTCAATTCCCACAGAAGTAAAAACTCCTTTCGGAGCTACCCAGCTTTGATATGTTGATTCTTTTGACAATGAATTCGCCTTGTTATTAAGAGAAAGAAGATATAATCCATTAGATGATATGATGAGCAACGCAATTGAATTCGACGTAAATCTGATGGCATCGGGGAAGATCAAACATAATTTTGACAGAAACGAGAAGAAGCCCCAAGGGGAAGCACAACCCTCTATGTCTCAATCATCAGAAGAAAAAATTGGCATGATGATGATGACTATGGAAAGACTCATGGAAAGGATGTCCATGGAGAACAAGCCTACTACTAGGGATAAAAATGATTTCCAACCTAGAAATCAAAATTTTAGAAGAGCCCCAATTCCACAGATCAGGAAAAGAGACCAGAGAGATCAAGGTGATCATCAGATAAGACCTCATTTCCAAAACAACTATGCAAATGAATATTTTTATCAAATAATCTAAGATCAGATGCATTGTTGCAACGATACAAAAACATACGTGTTCTTAACAAAGGGAGAGCACGATCAATTTCTAGATGTGAATGACGAGTTTATGCTGGAGAATGATGATATGTTGTCATCAGAAACATAAGAGTTTAGGAAAGGATACCACAATGCTATTATGCAGTTTCAAAAGTAGTATAACCTTATAAGTAAAAAGGTGCATGGAAAGCTTCCAAAGGAAAACCCCACAAGGGAACTCCAAATGAACACTCATTCTTCAAGCTTGTCGAAGAAAGATAATTCAGTAAGGGATGTAATGGAGAAAGGAAATCAAAGGAAGAATCCCTAAAGAAAGCACCTGAGGAAAGAAAGGAAACAGTCGTCAAAGAGGTAGAGAAAGTTCCTCCTCATTTTAATTTTGAAAGCGAAATGGATAAAATCAAAATATTTGTTTCGTTTAATGAGCTGATTAAGAAGGGAGAGTATAGAAATTAGATCATTAAAATGTTAGATATGGAAGAAGCTCCTGAAACATTGAACATAAAAGACGATAACCCGGCCATCCTGTTTGGCCCACGCGTAGAAGAAAGTGGTGATGCTGACGATGTTCCTCCTTTCTATGTTAGCCTTAAAATGCATGACATGACCTTGCATAATTCCATGTTGGATTCATGCACATCGCATAATCTCATGCCCAAGGTGGTCATGGATGAGTTAGGCTTGGAAATTACAAGACCTTATAAAGATATTTTCTCTTTTGACTCAAGGAAGGTGAAATGCTTGGGTTTAATCAAATATTTGGTCGTATCATTGTCTCAAATCCCATCAAAAAACTTGGTCATGGACGTGGTGGTTGTCGACATCCCCCCAAAATCCAGCATGTTGTTATCTAGATATTGGGCTGCAAAATTAAAGGGAACCTTGCAGATGGACATGTCATATGCTACTATCCCTATTTTTGGCCAAGAAAGGAGATTGTACAAAGAAGTGTTTCTCAAGTACATGGTGAGTAGAAAAACCCAACCAAATAATCATCCTATTTACTTTGTTGACACCGAAGTTGGCTCCTCTATTTTTTATAATAACTTGAGTTTTGAAGAGGGGTGTTGGACCTCGACCAAGTTTTGAGGAAACATTAGTCAGGTTTGACCACATTTTTTGACTTCGAAAGGCTAGTCGAAGATGGAGCGCCTAGGCGGAGCTGAGATCGCGGGATCTCACTTGTTTTGTGGACCCAGTAAGGGGTTCATTAGGGTTTTGTATTAGAGTTTATGGGATGTCGGCTCATGGGTTTACCCATGCTTAGGCCTTTTTGTAAGGGATTGTAAGAGTATAAATAAGAATGTAATGTAGAAGGGGGATGTAGCTAGATAAGTGCAAGAGGAAAGTAGTTCTGAGTTTCTTAGTGCAACATAATGTGTATGTAAGGCTCTGTGCATGATAGAGGAATTGGCTCTGTGCCTTGACCTGATTTTGGGAAGGTGGATCTGGTGCTTAGTGCATAGATCACCTGTCTGGTGCGAAGTTTGTCTCTGTGGCTTAGTGCACAGGAGAAGATGAATGTAAGAGATTGAATGCTAATAAAGAAGAAGTTGTTGGTTGACGTATCCCCACACTGGGGTGAACCACATATATCACGTGTTAATGGTTTGCTTTGTGCTATGATGTTTATGCTATGGATCTTCTTAGTGCATTGATTGTTATAGATAGATATATGAATGCATAGTGCTATATTTATGTTGAATGTGCTATATCTACTTATGAAGCTAAGTGCAATGTGCATTTTTTCAATATTACTGCGTCGATCTATCCTTAGGGTTTGTTCTGCGGTGTGAATGGAGTTGATAACTAATGCATG
This sequence comes from Picea sitchensis, assembly GCA_010110895.2. Lineage (NCBI taxonomy): Eukaryota > Viridiplantae > Streptophyta > Pinopsida > Pinales > Pinaceae > Picea > Picea sitchensis. The sequence continues at coordinate 103,163 of SNQJ01S0043810.1, forward strand.
TTGTTCTTAAGTACTCTGCAAAGTGTGGTAATCACAGATCTATGTCCTAGCTTGGTTACAAACACCTGAGTCCTATAACCCCCCCTTACCTCTACCTCGGGTGAGACTTCACCTGATTTGTAGGTGTTTCCTAAAGGGTTGGTAGTTAGGGTTTTGTTGGTGCACTGTCGAAGCGTTGAACCTTGGGTGTGATCCTGTGCCAACAAATGGTTCTCTTGTCGGGACCTGAAACTGTGATTGTTGGGAATTGAAAGAAAAGAGAAGATCTGTGTGTAGATCTGTTGTTGTAGTGCACATTACTCTACTTGAATTTTGAAGCTCTGTCCTAAGAAAGAAAATTGATATGAAGAAAAGAGGTAAGAGAGATAAATCTTTGTGATTTGATAGAAGTAAGATAAGTGAAATTTTTTATTTTGAAAGCATGAATCTGGGTATGTTTGATAGATTCTGTCATAGTTTGAAGGCTAGGGAACAGCTGTAAGAAAGAGTTGATCTGAATAAATTTAATAGAACTGAAGAAAGATATGTTATTCCTATGCATAGAAAGAATTTTTGGACTAATAAGTGGATGCAGGAACCTAGAAAGAATTTTTGCAGATTGCAGGTCCAACACTGTGATCCTAGTGTACAGTAAAAAAGAAGTTGGAGAGAATATAAAAGAAAGAGAGGACTAACCCTATGTTATAACTGTAGAAGACCAGGACATATTTCTAAGGAATGCCCTGGTATAGATCTTATTTGTCTTTGTTGTAAAACTGTTGGTCATGAAGTCGAGGATTTCTCAAGGATGATTGCTAAAGTTGAAAAAATGAACACGAGACAAGAGAATAAGAGCATGTTAGAGAATCAGAAAGAGAAAGGATCAGAGGAAGTTCAAAATACATTAGTACAGTTAAAAGAAGCAATGAATGATCACAAATATGTATGTTTACCAGAGATCATGAAAGAAAAATAGCGCATAGATACAAGAATAGGAGACTTCGACATAAACTGTGTCTTGCATGAGGAAACACAAGTGAATATTATGATAGAAAGCACTTGAGAAATTTTTGGAAATCCTACTATAGTATCTTCATTGGGAAGAATAGGATTATTCAAAGGAAATATGATAACCTTATGTGGAAGCATTACTAATGTACCTGTTATTATTCATGAAACATTGAATGAAGAGGAATTTGAGGTCATTAATTTTGTTGAGAACATCACCGCTTTCCCTCTTTTGTTAGGAAAGACTTGGATTGAGAAGGATCAGATCCAAAGGAAAGTAGAGGAAGAAGCTACAGAAAATAAAAAGCAAGAACTAAGGGATTTTATAGCTGGAAAAATAGATCGACTAATAGAAGAAAGAGAAGTTAATTCGAAGCAACAAAAAGCAAGAGAATTAGTTGTCGAAATTGAAATAGCGCAAGAAGGTTTGAAGGAATTGTCCATGCAAGAAGAAAGTGAATCCACCCATGAAGTGGTAAGGGAAGGGATATTAACTTCAAACCCCTTGGAAGTACATCAACACTGCAAAGTCACTACGATATGAGAAACTAAGAATAATAATGGAAAGAGGAATCCAGAAACAGTTAGAGAGACTCATATCATAGGAAAGAAGGAAAGGAAGCTCAGTAAGAAGAAATCCAAGTTAGAAACACTAAAGGAAGTTACAAAGAAGACTTCGCAGGAGGCAGACTTGCAGGCTCGAAACCGCGCCGGAACAACAGGACCATGCAGAATGGGACTTCGCCCTAGTAAAGCTATATGACCATTGGAGGCGCCCTGACTGTTAGAATGATGCTCCAGAATGGCTAGGAAACACATTTATGGGTGGATAGAACACAGTTGGATGTTGAGACCGTGCCATAATGGACAAATTCGGATTGATGGAAGCATTCCTGCCCGTTGGAAGAATCTATTACGACACTCACTTATTTAACCCATCGAACGCTTCGTCGGGACCACTTTTCACCATCCGTGATTAACATTGCTAACAGAGTATCAATTGTGTGTCGAGCTATGATTTCAGAATCTAGACATCACTACCCACTTGTTTACCCTGCATGTCCATTCTCCTACCCCAACCTATCTGTTTAAAAGTGAGAATGCCGGGTGAACAAATTGAGTTAGACAAGTCCTTCGAAGATGTTCTTAAGAAGTTTATGACTGATAGAGATATGTTTGAAGGAGTACAGACATTGTTGACTAGGGTACTGCAGGCTTCCCCTTTGACTGCACAATGCTCTAGCCACGCTAACCCCGTGACTAAGAAGCGAAGTAAGCATTGCAACGATCTGGTTAATGCGAAGCAGATCCCATCGATCTTACCGGATTATATCCCACCTTTGGATGGCACGGTTAACCACGACAACATCCCACGGGACTACGAGTACACTTTGATCGCCGCATACATCTTGAAGGGGATACACGTAGTTGGAAGCCAGTTGGAACAGATCCCATCCCTGAAGAACAATGAATTTAACCTTGGAGATAGAATGAACTATGCCATGCTCGCACCTCATAGATACTTGAAAAATACCACAGGGAAGAAGTCTCGCATAATTGCTCAGTAGTGGATAAATGAGCTGACATAGTCCACTATACTCAACGTGATGAAGATTCCTCATTTTGGCCGACATCAGGAGGTTAACGCTTGCATTAAACTCCTCTTCTCGTGCTATCATGGTGGATACTTGAGAATCGATAGGAAGATTATTGTGGATCCGACACTGATCCACTTGATCATAGGATTGAGCATGCAGGGACCTGACCCTCAACATTTCTACCCAGGGAAGGCCTTAGACCGCTCCCTGGCACAGCGCATAAAGGAGGCATATGACGAAGTAGAAAAGGGGAAGCGAGGCTAAAAGGTAGCCTCTATCCAGGATGGATAAGTGTGCCTCGCTTGCCAACTCATAACTATAAATCGAGTCAGAAAGAACTGCCCCACATAGGTCACCGGGTTCGTGGTGGACCTCGTAGGGAANTGGGTGATTTACCTCATCAACGAGCTTGAGAAAGACTGTCGTGAAGTGCAGGATCAAGGATATGAGTTCCACTTCAGTTGGTTACTCGTGCTAATTGCATTTACCGCTTGGAAAATTCCCAACGGAGAAAATTTTCCAGAAATTGAACCCTCAGAGCCATTGGCAGCTAGATTTTATACATTATGGTATACAAATGACATGTTGAATAAATGGTAGTCGAATGTAGTGTTCCATGCCTACTATCAGCAACTGAAGGTTTCCATAGAGTCATTCCCGCGCATGACATCGCACACCTTACACCAGTACAGACCAATCACTAAGTTTCACAGAGATCAACATTTCATACATATCACTGCATGTAGGGATGAGACAAAGGAATAATTACAGTCCTATTACAAGCTAACCGATGAAGACATGGAGAATATCACCAAGGAATGGTTGGAGGAGTTCATTCTCCTGGTTGAAGATGTAGAACTCTCTGACGCTGACATTATAGGAAGCCCCTTGGTCACCCGGGTCGAGCATGTCACACAAACCAGCGTGAAGAAGAAGAAGAAAAAGGATTAAGTCTAAGATATAGAGACTAATGAGGAGGAAAAATCCTTAGAAGGAAATGGATCTAGCTCACCAGGAGGAGGAGACGAAGTAAACAGAAGAAAGAGGAGGGGATGAAGGAGAAAAATAGGGAGAAGGTGAAGCTACGCCACCGAAAGATCCCCCTACCGAGACAGAAACACCGAAGAAGAGGAAGGTTTCTCAAAAGAAACCTTCAGCAAGAAAGAATACCTACACCAGTAAGCCCCAGTTAGAGGCCACACTCATAGAAGATGACATCAGCTTGGTCCGATGAGCGATGGAGGATGCTTCTAAGGACATCCTGTAGAGGTATGGAGCGAAGTAAGACGAACTATATGGAAGGATAGAAAGGGAATTGAGTGAAGTACAGGAATCTATTCATTCAGTCTGTGCAGTCCCTACTACACCTTCCTCATCATAGACTATAGAGTTGGGGGATGAACCAACCCAACTTCGAAGACTTGCAGATGGAACAGAGGCTCACCTTCAACGAGTCCAAGAAGAAAAGGAGAAGGCTATAGAAGCCCTGAAGCAAGAGAAAGAGGAAATCCTAGATAAACTATGAGTTGCGCGGTACTATGTATCTGCCTACAGAAATGAGAAAGATGAGTTTTGGGTGATTCTCGAGGAGGACAAAGAAAAGATACAAATAGAAAAGGACCAGCTGCTTGCAGAGAAGACTGTGGTCAAAGAAGCGGTGAGAAAAGCACTTCGCTCTATGCCACGCTTGGAACAGGAGGAACATGAGTCAATAGAGGTTCAAGTGGTGAAGCTCGTTGAGGCCATCCAACAACTTCAAGCAAGGGTAACAGAACTGGAGATTCAATAATTTTCAAGAACTCCGCAGGAGGTGCGTGATCATAGGGAGGAAGCTGCTAAGAGCATAGTAGGAAGGATCGGATCCCTCGGCTCATAACGAAAACAACTTAGCGACAGAAGTGTGAAGACTTATGAATGCCTCACAGAAGATCCATAGTTGAGGAAACTAGAAGCACATATACAGGAGGCGCAACAACAACCACTATCAATAAAAGCACAGATGAAGTTACTCACTGCAGTTGAGATAATGAATAGATCACAGGAACAGTGCACGGTCCAACAACAGATTACTGCCATCCAGGGTAGAGTAATGGAAGTCACACAGAGGCTACAAGCGGTGTAGGATGAAGCCTGCGTGATGTTTGAAGATATCAAATGACAAGTTTTGAAACTAGACCAAGTGGTTGCGACAGTGGAACAATGCCTGGAAGGGCCTGTTACAGAGAAAATGATCCAGGAGTTTGCTAAGCAGGAAGCTCAGGAGTTTGCTAAGTAGAAAGTTTGGCATCTCGTTAAATCCAAAAAAATCAAACTTTGGGATGCAAGAAGGAAAATTTATTGGACACATCATTTCAAAGGACGGCGTTAAAATAGACCCTAGTAGAGTGGAAGGAATTTTGAAGATCGACACTCCCAAGAGAAAGAAAGAGGTGCATTATTGCCTAGGAAAGGTAAATTTTCTGAGAAGGTTCATTCCCAACTTGGCTAAGATTATAAAGAACATCAAAAATATGCTCAAGAAAGGTAATGAAATAAAATGGACTCTTGAATCTAGGAAGTCGTTCGAAGATATTAAGGTGGCACTGACCAAAGCTCTAGTATTAGCCAAACCAAATTTTGCAAAGGAATTTATCTTATTCTCCTTTTCCTCAGAACACACCATCGCTCACATTTTGTTACAAAAGGATGAGCATAAATTTGAAAATCCCATAGCTTATTTTAGCAGGACATTGAGAGACTCCCCACTAAGGTACGACATCATGGAAAAACAAGCATATGCCTTGGTGAAGGCCCTAAAGGAATTGAAAACTTATATATTGCATTCCTGCATCATTACTTATGTTCCTATCAATTCTGTAAAGGATATCTTGACTCAGCCTGATCCTTAAGGGAGAAGGGAAAAATTGATCACAATAATGATGGAGTATGACCTCGAAATCAAGCCTACAAAGCTGATTAAGGGTCAAGTGCTCACAAAATAATGGCGTAGTAAATTTGTGATGTTTTGGGAATCAATTTTATTGTGAATTTGTTTGAAAATCCACAAGAAGAAATGGTCCCACGGGTATCTCAGAAGTTCATTTATTCTCCTTGGTACGCTGACATTATTTACATGTTAATAAACTTTCAAGCTCCTCCAGTAATGAGCAAAACCAAATCCAGATTTTTGAAGTTAAAAGCAGCTAAGTTTTTCATTCTAGATAATTCTATGTATTGGAAGGATCCATGTGGGATCTTACTTAATTGTTTGTTGGAGGAAGATATGAAAATATCTATTAATGACTTTCAAAAAGGAGACTGTGAGGGGCATCATTATTGGAAGACTACTGTGCACAAAATATTGAGGGCGGGTTTCTATTGGCCCAATATTTTTTTGGATGTATACAAGGAAGTTTCTAGCTGTCATGAATTCCAGATGGGAAAAGAAAGCTACAATCCTTGCCTTTAAAACACATCTCTGTTGAAGCACCGTGTATGCAATGGTGTCTAGATTTTATAGGAGAAATTCATCCACCATATTCAAATCAACATAGGTGGATACTGATGGCCATAGAATACTTTACCAAATGGATCGAAGCGGTCCCCACAAGGAAATCTACTGACACCTTTATTATTCAGTTTTTAGAGAATAATATCTTGTCTAGATTCAATTGTCCAGTCAAGATCATCATTGGCAATGCAACGAAATTCAAGTCTAAGAAGATGGAGAAATTAGGCAGTGATTATAACATAACTCTGGGCCATTCCATAGCTTATTACCCACATGGTAATGGATTGGTAGAGTCATCTAACAAAATTTTGACCAGGATTATTAAGTAGCTTCTGCAGGACAACACAAAAGCTTGGCACAAAAATCTTATCTATACTTTATGGGCTGACATAATAACCACTAAAAAGTCCATCTCCACATCACCTTTCCAAATTGTATATGGTACATAGGTAGTTTTTCCCACCTCATTGGGATTGCCAGTGAGGAGACTATTGCAAGAGCAATAAATAAACCAAACAACGCTCAAAGGAGAAAAAACCAATTGGTCCATGTGCAACAAATGAGAGAATAGGTCTTCAACAAATCATAGCTACACCAATACATAATGAAAATAATTTTCGACAGACACACCAAAGAGGAGGATTTCAAGGTGAATGATTTGGTGTAACTAAGGTGGGACACGAGAAATGAAGATAAAGGGAGGCATGGGAAGTTTGATCATATTTGGATGGGGCCATTCAGGATTTCCGCGTATCACGGGAACAATGCCTATAATTGCAAGATATTAATGGAGATCTCACTAGTGGGGGGCCTGTGAGTGGAAGGTTTCTCAAACATTATCTGGTTTAGCAATTTTTTTTCATTCTTTTATGTCATTGTAAATAACCATTTTTATTTTCAAAGAAAGTGTTTTGAGTCAGTAGTCAACAGAAAATTGAAGCCCGAAGTGAAGGTCCTAAGTTTATGTTGAACCTGGTCATATTTGTGTCAAGGAGGTCTGGGATGAGTCTATTTCATCATTTTAGAGTCTTTACGTCAAATAAAACCCAATGGTCAGGCACCCGGTATGCTATTCTTTTCCACCTCACTGGGAGGATAGCATCCCCATTGGAGCCAGTTGTTAGCACCGTGATTTTTGCAGTTAGAGTTAGTCCTAGATTAGTCGTAGTTCGTGTTTCAAAGCATGTGAGGTTAGGGAATGAATAACAAATGGGTGGAAATCAGCAAGTAGCAAGTTTGTCCCTTGGAGTCACAAAAGGGTGTAATGATTATTCATGTGTGACTTGTAAAGGTCCCTTTCCCCAAAGATCGAGTCATGTCAGAAAAGGGGAATTTACATGCCAGAGATCGAGGAAAATTGTTGGGATAAAGGTCACTTTGGAAGATATAACGAACATCATCCCCTAATTATGAAGTCGGGAAGGTGAAAAATCATGACGCTCTTATCATGTATACTCTGTCGTTCTTATCATTTTTACTTTTCATACTTCAAAGTGTACCCGTCGCACGATTTTGCTGTGCAAATATTCAACCTTCTTCCAAATGTCTCATCACCATGGATTTATCATCCTTTTCCATGATTTCATTCCTTACCAGTTCAAGTATAAATACTGGTCACCCTGCATGCCTCTCCTTTACTTTCCGGATTTGTGCGTTGTCTATGGTTTTTTCTGCAAGCTCTGGAGCCCTTCATTGTGTGAAAGATGATTGCCTTCATTCGTATTGTGAGTCTGTTGATTCAAGTTGTCGTGTATCGTTCATCGTTTTTAGTCATTTTTTAAATTCTGTTAGAGTTCACGACAAACTAGCATGTTGAATGTTATTTCCTCTCACGGTCACCCTTTCTTCTTTGGAATTTCCTCTTGTCACACTAACTGTGCCTAAATTCTCTGTGTCTCAACAAGTATCCCAATACTTTTCTACCATGCCTGAATTTTTCTTTGTGATTCCTACCGCGACAAGCCTCCTGTTGGTGTTTTACACCGTGCCAAGTTTCCCCACTATGCCAAAATTTTCCATCGCACCTTACTGTCGTGTCATGGACTCTTGTGGCTGATTTTGCTTGTCATGCAAAGTTTATGCGACTACCTTTCTGAAAGTCTGAGCGAAGTCTGTCATTCTTATTTTTCACGAAGAGACAGTGTTACTGTTCATTACTACATGCGTGAGACAAATATATATTGGCAGCATGGCGACGTCCCAAAGAATAATAAACAAGGAAAGGAGTGGCAGGGCCGTGAGGTCTGAGCCTCAAGACCTAGAATTTATAAACAAAGATCCAAAAATTAGGGCATCTTTTGAATAGGTTGGATGTATGCGCTTTTGTGAAAAGATCATAGGGTACAATGTGAAGTTGGCTAAGCAGTTCACCCTCAATTTTACTAGGTTCCATGTGAACATTGCGGGAATCACCTTCCAAGTGTCGGAGGAAACTCTGTCAGCTGCGATGGAGATCCCTTCGCGTGGTGAAAAATGGTTTAAATGCATGCCTTCAAACATTTTGTGCTATAAATACTTTATCAAGCCCAACTTTCTAAATGGGAAAATTGGAGTCGGCGTTCCAAGACAGTACCTCCGGGAGCCTTTCCAAAATCTCCTAAAGGTAATCAAAATATATTTCACATGTGAAGGAAGGTTTGACAGAGTGTACCCATATCACATCAGGCTGTTGATGCACTTCACAGGGAAGAAACCTTTGAATCTACCTTTCTTCTTGCATCGAAGCTTGGAAAAGATGGCAGACAACGTCCAAGATGAGGTTGACCAACCGGGGAAATATTTATCCCATTTTTCATTAATCAAGTTGTTGGTGGTCGAAGAATTGATACGTTTTAACAAAGAATGGGATTCATTTATGATCTCATCTGACATCCCTAGAGACCACAAAGGATAAATTCCTTTATCTGTGAGGGAAACAACATTCCACAGTGCAGGGGTGAGAAAGGAAGATCTCATGGGAAAGGGAAAGGAAATAGAAGACTCGTCATCCCACTAGCCAACACCTCAGAAAAGAGGCAGGCCAAGGTTGATTAAGAAACCCAAGGAGATCCAAGCCCCTAGTGAACCGCGCACCCAGTCTACTGTCGAGAGATTACTGGTGTGCGTCGTTCGGCTAGAGCCTGTTGAAGGTTCAAGCATGGGAATTGGTGAGAGGTGGAGGAAGTCAGGTGATGAAAACGTGAGTGTTCAGGACTTGTCACAACAACTGAAGCAAGTGTAACTCAATATCATCAAACTATATCAAGAAAACAGATAATTAATAAGACAGTTGGCAGAAAGGACCATCGAAATGCCATCATCGTAGAGACGAGCAGGGAATGTAAATTGGCTCAAAAGACAACTCAGAGAGGCATAAGATGTAATTATCTAGCTGTAGGAGGAACAGATAGAGTCAGAAGAAAGAATCGCAAATCATTTCAAGGAATGTAGACCGACCATGGATAACGCCTGCACGAATCTCTCCAACGCTCAAGAAAAACTGAAAGGAAATGCGGTCTTATGGGGATAGATGAAGAATCTGAGCAAACAAAACTAGTCTCTTAGAAAAAAACTCAGAGTTTTAAGGTTGCAGGTGAGGCTAGAGGAATGAATGATACAACCCCATTTTGTTTTTTTTTATCATGGCATGGAATCTTTCTCCCCGCATATTCTATTTCCTTCAGGTAACAAGAAGTCTAACGTGACACTCGCGCGGTGAATATTCGTCACGCAGATGCTGTAAAATTTCCTACTGAGGAGGGTAGGTATAAGTGAAACACATGCTAGTTTTGGACGAGATGCATGGCCTCCCTACCATCCTTGCCACTTGGGGTTCCACGAGTGACTGTGAATGGACATCCACTACACCAACTCGCCACTTGCATGCTACAACCAGTGATCGCACAACAACAACCAGAGCCTGTTATACAAGGTGACGGAGTTTCCAAAAATGTGCTCGATTACCCGGGTACCCTGTGAAATAAAATGACAATTTATCACAACCTAATGACCGAATTGTACTCATGACCGAATGATTGAGACGAAGGTGTCGGTTATGTTATGATTGGGTGTAGTTGGGTTTCTATTTTTTGTAAACTCTATTCAAAAGGTTGTCTGGGGAGGAAGTAATTGAATCCAAAATTCTAGGGGAAGGTAGTTCGAGACATAGCAGCCCGAGAGAGCGTGAGTTTTCTATATATTGTATCTTTTCGATGTAATCCAGGTGGGAAAAGTAGTGTAGATAGAGGACTCTTGAATGTAATATTTGAATCTGAATAGAAATAACAATGCAGAGGTCCTAAAGATTTGACACAAATATTCTAATGGTGGTGGTTTGATGTATTGTGATCCTATCTATGTATGTTCTTCCTATTTCCTGTAAATTCATGTATGTTCCCTTTGTTTAAATTGGAATGTTTGATGAGCTTAAAATTCATCGCACGATGCTTTAGACTCAGCCATTTAAACTCTGTGTTCTCTTATAAGTAAGCTATAATTCATCTTTAATGGTGCTCTGTTTTGCTTTATGTCCTCCTTTCTTCTACCATACACGACGACATTTAAACTAAAAAACCATTTCCTACTTAGCCTTTGTGCTCTCAAAGTTTCCTTTAACAGTCACTTATTTCTCTCGTTTTTAGGAGGTTGACTCCATAGCCCAAGGTTATTTATTTCCTTGCCAGCAAAACCCAAAACAGTTCTCAAACATATAAATCTAGTCATCAATCCAATGTTAGAAAAACAGGACCGTGGGGCAATAAAATAAAACAAATGCAGAAACAAAACACAAAAGACACACAATACAAGAGAGACACAGATTTACGTGGTTCACCCATTGCGGGCTACATCCACCAGATAAATTTCCAGGTCCTTCCTTTATTATTATCCAGCAAATGAAGGGATACAACCTACAGCAAAACCCGTTGTAACTTCCTCTTCTTTCTCTCATAGTCTCCT
>SNQJ01S0043811.1:17837-38896 GCA_010110895.2 Picea sitchensis
TCTCTCTCTCTCTCTCTCTCTCATGATATGGTTATCATTTGTATTGTGGATTAAACTGGTGTGCTATCTTTTGTAGGCTCTCTCTCTTGCTATGGTGATGAAAATTCTTGGTAACTAGGGTTTTGTCTTGCATGCTCTTGGAATTGGTAAGGAAAATATGCATTTTATTAGCTCTTATTTATTGTTCCATGCTTTTTATTGGCTAGATACTTGGAGTAATATAAGGGAATATACCTTCCATGAACTTGTATCATTTTTTTTGGTTGAAAATACTATTGCAAAGGTTTCTAGGAGGATTAAAAGGGCTTACATCCTCCTAGACTTTACCTTGTTAGGGTTACTTTATCAAGGGAGTAAAAGGGATTACTCCCCTTGAGAAGTAGTAGGCCAAATATAATACAAGAAGACTCCATAACCCATTTGGCAAGGCACTACTCATTTATCGCATTGGAGAAATAAATTACTTGCATTGGTAAACGTGATTTTGACAGATATTGATCTTGTCCAAGTTGGAAACTTTTCATGGTGTCTTAAGCTTGATAAAGCCACTAGGGATCTTGATTAGTCTAGTATTTCTTGAGTTGTAAACAATCAAAATATACAACCATTAGGGATGCAACAAAACATACTTTATTTCTTATTTTAACTTGCATTTCAACCGTGGAAATTTCCTTGTAAGCCACTATTATCATTCTACTGCTTATTAGTTAAATTTTTCTCAAAGTACTTGCTAATTTTCAGGGTTTAAACATTTTGTTGTAGAAAATATTTTCTATAGACAATTGGTTGTTACAATTATTCTATGAAAACACTATCTAACAACCTCCTTTCATCGTCAAAGTTTTTGCTTCAGTATTAGAAAGTTATCTATTTGTTTAGTGCTTCATTCTCCAATAATTATATGACAATTTTGATGGTTATTTGTGCAATAATTAATTGGTTTCATTACTGAATATACATTTGTTTACTGCTTTAATTTAGGACAGCAAGCTTCACTTCCTTATCCGTTATAATATCGTGCTTGTACACTTGTATTTCTCTTGTCTCAGGCAGGTATAACTAACTTCTACATGTACTCAAGCATTCAACAACCATTAACCATCACCAAGACTTGTTTCCAAGCCATTTTCCATCTCATATATTGACCTATAGGGGTATCATCTTTCGTCTCTCCATTTTCCATCTCATTTCCCCCTAGGGTCACCCAAGATTTCCCCCTTGTGTATGATTTCTTGAACACTAAAGAGAGGGGAGGATTTATCTAAGGTGACAGTGTGTAGACTCTCATGTAGTTCTCACCATATTGTGGATTGGGTCGGGCTTTTCCTAACCTACAATTTGTGCGGTAAAAGTACCTACACCACTCCACACGATAACAGTGGGTGGTAATATTTTCAAATGGGGAAAGAATCAAAAGAAGGAATTTGATGAGATGAAAAGAAAGATCATTCAAGCACCAATGATTTTTCTACAAAAATTGCATAATCCCTTTGAATTGTAGATAGATGCAAGTGGGTATGCCATGGGAGAAATCCTAATGTAGGGAGGAAGGCCTATCTTCTTTCATTCTAAATTATTTCATGGGGCATTCCTCCACTACCCTACCAATGACAAGGAGATCTATGCCTTGGTACAAGCTGTCAAAAATTGGAAGTAGTATATGATGGGAAAGGAGACCATCATCCACATAGATCACCAACCACTCCATTATTTGCAATCCCAAAGTAAGTTATATAAAACTAGGAACTAAAAATGGATGGGGTTATTACAACAGTTTCATTTGGTCATAAATTATAAGAATGGTAGCACAAACAAGTTGGTATACATGCTTTCACGACCACCCATATCCAATACTATTGCTTTTGGAACTCTAATGAACATGGATCCTTTTACCCATGATGCATACAAAGAGGCATACATAGAATATGAGGACTTCAAGGAGGTGTTTCAGTGGCTATAGGGCCAAATAATATAGAAGAAGGTGACAACAAGGTTGACTATCATTTTCATAATGGTTTACTCTATGTTATCACTATGTAATTTCCCTTGGATGCGGGAGGGAAACCACATAGGTAACCACAGACCACTTTGGGCTTGGAATCTGGCCTTTCCAAACTAGAGAGGGTTCTCTCAATGTAAATTAGGATCAGTGGTCAGATATGAAATAGAAATAAGGTTTTAATATGTGGTGGCAGAGTAGAGAGAGAAATCCATTGGGCAGGGAGTAACCTTTGAAGCAAATGGAACTATCAGTGACTGGTGGTAGAAATATCAAGGAAGTAGAGGCTAGATAGGTGATAATATTTTAGTTTAAATATTTTTGTTGTATGATGGAAGAAACAGAAAACAATTAACCACATTCAAAGAACCAGCTAAGATGAATTCTAATTGGGTCAAGAAGAGATAATAGTACTTAAATTGCTTGAATCTAAAGCATCAATATCAAATGAATTCCAGACCATTAGCTTTCCAATTTAATCATATAAATGTTGCATATGAAATGAGAAAAGAACACAGTAAATACATACATGAGAGGGAAACACATGCTTCAGATCACCACCACAAGAATCTCTGGTATGAATAGCATTGTACTTTTGCACTAATATTTCATTAAACTTCAGAAAAATTACAAATGTTCAAGAGAAATCTCCTCTATGTTTCTGCCAACCCCTTTAGTAAATAAAAATTACAAATATATATAGAAAATACTCTTCCCCAAGCTAAGGAGGTCTAGTTCAACTCCTTCCCAAAGTTCAAACTGGTTACAAAATTATAGCAACACGTTTAGAACTGCCTACTAGAAAATAGGAATCATTTTTTCTGGAAAATAGGTTGTAAATATCCATTTGAATCCTCCAAACCATGACACCTGTGAAGAAACTGAGAGAGGTTTTTGTGAATGGGCTCATTATTGACAAAATCCCTTTTCATTTTTTTTAAATTCCTCTCCATAGTCTCAGGATCCATGCCCAAAGATAATTACTAAAACATGAAATAATTAAATGTTTAAATCTGAAAATAAGTTGTAAAGATCCATTCAAATATTCGCAACCATGAAACATGTAAAGAAATTGAGAGAATTTTTTGTGAATGGGATCATGCTTGACAAATGCCTCTTTCATTTTTCAAAAATTCCTCTCCAGAGTCTTTATATCCACACTCAAAAATAATTACTAAAACATGAAATCATTAAATGTTTAAATCTGAAAAATAGGTTGTAAAGACCCATTCGAATATTCCAAAACATGACACTTGTGAAGAAACTAAGAGATTGTTTTTTGAATAGGCTCATTTTTTACAAAAATGTCTTTCAGTTTTCAAATATTCCTTTCCATGTGGTGAGAAACTGAGTTTGAAGTTTACTGCAAAAACAACCATTCCCAGAACTTGCACAATGAACTTGCATAGTGAACTTGCATAGCGAACTTGTGGAGTAAGTTTCCTTTTGAAATTTTTTTCTATTTTTGGGATTTAATTGATGGCTAAAGGTCATTGATTGATAGTTTGACACTTGAGATGATGATAAGAATCTCTAGGAACACCTCATTACCCTTTCAAACACCATTTTCTTCAACATCCTAATATAGAATGATTACAGCAAATACTCGATTTTGAACCTTGAGAAAATTATAGGACACTAACACTCTACAATCTCGATAAGCTCTGTGTTTCTAAAGGTGAATGATTACAACTTATCAGAGAGGCTCACACCTCCAAGGTTGCAGGACATTTTGGTGTTCGAAAGATAGTTTCCAACTTACAGAGGTCGTGTACTAGCCTAGAATGCAATAAGATGTAGCACGGTATATTAGAGGATGTATACTTTGTTGTACCATCAAGCCCAATAATAGGAAGCAAGGTCTATACCATCCCTTATCGGTACCCACTAGACCTTGGAAAATCATTTCAATGGATTTTGTGGGTGGTTTACCAACCAAACGGAAGGGATATGAATATTCATTTGTGGTAGTTGACAAGTTCAACCAAATGTGCATTGTCATGCCTTGTAAAAAGACCATCAAGGGATAGGAAGAAAAAAACTTATTCTTTGAACAATTCTGGGTGCACTTTGTGATACCAAGGAGCATCATTTTAGATAGGGACACCATATTTCTCAGTGCCTTTTGGACTACATCGTGGGAGAAGATGGACATTAAGCTCAAGAGGTCTACAACATTCCATTCATGGATAGATGGGCAGGAAGAAGTAGTCAACAAAACTTTGGTGCATATTTTGAGGGGTTACAATAAGAAGCACCCAAATACTTGGGATGAAAATATGATCTATATACAACACTCTTGTAACAGAGCAGTCCACACTTCTACTGGTAAGTCACCTTTTGAAACTTGCTTCTGATATTTTCCACCTTCACCCTTAGATTTTGTATATGGATAGAAAGGATAATTTAGGGAGGACCTCATATGAGATGCATTAAAATCAAAACAAATTGTTGAGAAGATCAGGTAGATCCATTTGCAAGTACAAGACACACTAAATAATTCACGAGAAAAGTACAAGGCTAGACAATACCAACATAGAATAGAGGAACATTTAGAGTGGGAGATAGAGTATGGTTACAAATGAATAAGGAAAGAATACAGGATCTCGGTAAGAATATCAAGGCTCTACGGTATGGTCCTTTTGAGGTATTGGAAAAGGTGGGGGATAATTCCTACATATTCAATCTAACCCCATGCATGTGCATTTACTAAGTAGTGAATGTGGAGAATCTCAAACTCTATGAGCCCTCCATTTTGGATCAGGAGGAGGAGCAAGTCCTACCTTCCGTAGAGGATTTAGCACTAGATGCTCAGGTAAAGTTAGCAGAGGACACAGTTTTGTAGAAGAGGTCTAGAACTACAAGATAGGGGGAGCATGACCATTGGTAGATTGGGTTGAAAGGACAACTTCCAAGAAAAACAAAATGGTACTCTAGGGAGAAGGTAGAGGAAACATTTCCTCACAACGTTCAGTAAAAAATTTGGGGACCAAAATCCTCCCTAAATGGGGAGGTATGACCCATATTGGATCATTATATTATTTTTCATCTATCTCAATACTTTCTATGTCGAAAAATTGTAGGAATCAACTTGTAGGGCCATTTTGGCGGCTTGTACAAATTTGGAAATTTGGGTCCAAAAAAACATATGAAATATTTTGAAGCCATTTTGAGGCATAAAAAGACACATTTTTGTGGTCCAAACCTTAATCTATAAAAATATTCTATATTCTACACACTAATAACTTTCCAACGGTGCAAGAATCACCTCAATCAGAGTTTGTATGTGAAATTTATGCCTCCCACAAGTTGACATACTGTATTGATCACCATAATGTGAGTGCATGCCATGTCAGCCCTCATTACTTAAACTTGTGGGGATAGCCATGTAGTGTATTTTCTATAACACCCTAGAAGGTCCAAACCTAATCACTAATTGAGGGTTTAGGAATTCAATGCCCTAACCCTAGATGGCCATCAGGTTATATTAAATATTGAACCATTAGGAGGAGAAGGGGTTCCATTCTATGTTATTGTATTTTGTTCCATAGAAGAGCAAAACAACTGGGAATGGGAAATTATAGAACATAATAGAGCAGGTTAACGTTTTGTAGCATCCTAGAATGCCACAAGTCTCAGGTAACTCCATAAACAGTTCCTTCTCATTTGTACTTGCATTATTTCCATACCAAAGAAAAGAGAGCAAAGAAGTCTCACCTTCTAGCTTGTTTTTCTCCTGTGAGGGTTTCGCAGAGAAAATATATGTATTATTTTATGGACAGTGTGTGATTGTATTTATTGTTCTCTATTTTCCACATTTTATCTATTTCATGCACAAGCATAAAATCAGTAACTAAATATTCTAGAATCTAAAGGAATTTAACCTTCATATTGTAGATTTTTGTTTTATTTATTAGATTTTTTGTGACAAGATATTCTAGTGGAATATCCACGGCAGTTTACAAATCAATTAAAAACCATATGCAATAGAGAAATAACTCTATAATGGCAGCCATAGATTTATAATCTCATAAATTAACAAATATAGGAGAATAGAGATTTGTTGGAATTCTTTAATGGCTAAGGGAGAATGAAAACATGAAGTAAAACCTAGAGCCACAACATAGAATGAATCCTCACTTCATTACAATAACTTAGAMAACAATTTAAATACAAAGGAACAACCAACAACTCATATACATAAATTAGCATAGCACACCAAGCAATTCATCACACCAGTAACTCAATATTTACCCTGGATACCAAAATGGGAAAACCAACACTCAATTGGCTTCAACCAAGCTCTTTATTTATTTGGAATGTGCACGTTGTAGTACCCTCAAGCTCTCTAGCCCATTCTCAGTATTCTCATGGGAATTTGGGTATCGATTCCTCTCACTCTCAACCAACAAACCCCTCAGCCTTTATGATGCAAGAGTAAATAGGATAATATCTCATCTTGATGGGTTAGATGGAAGGCCAAGCATCCCCAACTCTTCAAGTTCCCCAAGACCAGGAATAGTTTCTCATGTTTTATTTTTTAAATACACAATTTCTTTTTTTTTCTTCTCATTTTTTTAATTCAATACATTTTCATTTCAACAGTTTACAACTATGTTGACATTAAGAGTACTATATTGATGCAAGTATGAACATTGGTCTATATGACACGAGGCCCTTCATGCCATCAACCTTGTCTAATACCTTGTCCATAGCCTTGAAATTTCCCTGTGTCAATCCTTATCTAAACTGAGCAGATAGATAATTGTTGTCATGTGGATCTAGTTCATATCAACAAGGGATTGATAATTTATGTGAAGTCTAAAATGAAATGCCTCACAAAGTTTATTTTTCCAAAGAAAGACTACATCAATTTTTTTGTGAAGAAAAAGAATTTGACTAATGAACTTGGGTAGTTTTGGATATACTAGTATGTGATATTTAGAAATAATGTGACCCAAAAACTTACCTTCAATCACTGCAAAAAACACTCTTCTTGGGATTTAATTAAATCTGATATGTATTGCACCTTTAAAAAATCTACTTGAGATGTTGAAGATGCTCAGATCATTTTTGTTAATATACTTTGACATCATCCAATTTTTCCACCATGTTGTGATTGATTAGTCCTATAAAGCGATAGACATAGCTCTTTGGAAAGTATCTCAGGCATTTATTAGACCAAAATTCATTCTTTTGTATGAAAATGTTCCCCACCTGGTTTGAAATATTGTCTTCAACCTATCTTGATCAGCAACTAATACTTGGTTATAATCGGAGAAACTATCTAGCAAGGAGAGAATTTCGGATCCTATCACCTATTGTAAAATTTGCTCCATAGGAAGAATAGGCTAATTGTCTTTCTCAGAATCTCTATTCAAATTTTTTAAATCCACACAGAGACATATTTCTCCATTTTTCTTCTGAAATGGAACCAAATTTTCTACCCATTTAGACTGATGTACATGAAAAATCATTTTAGCATCCAATAATTTCTTATATTCCTTTTGTATTAAAGTTTCCAACTTCGGATGAATCTTTCTCATCTTTTGTTAATTTGGTTTAAAATATTTCATTAATAGAATAGTGTGTTGAATGTTCTTAGTGTTGTATGTCTTAAGATCACTATATGGCTAGGCGAAGACATCCTAATATTGCTTGAAAGGATTTATATAAGCTTACCTTTCTAATTTTGTGTAGTTGGGTCCTAGATTTGAATTTTTAGGATCCCTTTCATTCCAAGATTTATAACCTCATACTTCATCAAATAATTGTTGTTTTGACATCAATATTCCTTTTGAATCGGGCTTGCAAGTTGAACAGTTTTTTTAGAGTAAGGACATTTTTGGGTATCGTATTTGATTTAATATATTACATCCATTATTGAAATTATTCTAAAGCCATGGAGTGTTCCTCATCATCAATTACAACACCTTGGAATGTGCCCTCACACATCAAAAAATCAATAACTTTCTCATCATTATTAAAGACCCTAAAATTAGTAACATTATTTGGGATAAAGGGCTCGTAAATCAATTCAACAAAAATACTATGAGTGGCGAAATCATCTATAGGACCTATACGACAAGCAGTGTTAGACAAAGCATATGCTTTTGAATTTTGAATTCAAGGAGTAGAAACATTGTTAAATGCTTCAAATTTGCTGATAAAGTTGTATACAGCATGCTAGTAAACGTTAAAGTGAGGGGAAAGATAGTGTATGGGGTTTTTTACCTACCTCATTATAATTTTAGAATCACCAAAAACATTAATAGATTTGACATTTAAATCAATATATTTTTTGAGTCCTTTCACCAATTCTTCAAACTCAATCGTGTTGTTAGTGCATTCATATTCTAGTATACAAGAAATTAAAATTTCCTTATCTATCGAATCAATTAGGATGCATTCAACTCTTGATCCTTCCCAAGACTTAGAACCATCAAAATAAGTTTCCAAACGTTAGTAACTACTCCTAGGTTAGATTTATCTAATGATAATAATATATAGTGGAGATTTCCAATCTGATTGAAATGAAGGAGTTTAGATTGTTTATTGGATTCAAAAGGTGAACTTTCTACATCAAATTTCCAAAATCATATTCTATGAAATAATTCCCAACTTAACAAAATTGAAAACAAAACAAGTTTATTTTTATCCTCAAGATCGGTAATAGTGTATTTCATATGTTTATCCCTATCTACTCTAGTTTGATTTTGTTGGCCCTTCCAAGGTAACCATAAATGTGATCAATCTGTTGAAAAATACCCTTTTAGCTTCTAAGACCAGCATCCACTCAACAACAAACCATATGCATCCGAAATGTCAATAACAATGATATCAATCACTTGGTGAACTTTAGTATTCGAGGCTAATCTGAACAACACATCTTTTAGTTCACCAATCCTTTAACTTTTGTTCTATATAACTAGATTACGTGAGTGCATCATTTACTTGGTTCAACATTTAATTTTTTGCAAACAAAATATGGAATTGCATTTGAAGAAGCTCTAGAATCAACCAAGCAATTCTGAACATTTCGATTGAAAATCTCAAAATTCAGCAAGAAAGGGAATGTCTGAGAAATAGACTTCTTCCCAATGCTAGTTTCTTTTACTGATGACTTTTGTTAAGTATTGGATATGTTTTTTATGTATTTTTTTATTTTCAACAACAATCGTAGATTTCTATTTATTCTCAGCAAGTACCTTTGGATATTTCAACAATAGATTGTTCTATTGAGTTATATTGTAGAGAATGTACATTGTTATTTTGGCTTTCATTTTCTTTAAATCTTCCATAATATTATATTCCAATTCAAAAATGGGAGAAGGTGTGATGTTGTTTTTTATAGAATCAATAATTGTCTTATTTGGGGCAATGGAAGTAGAAGGTGTAGTTGACTAAGAAAGGTTTTTTCTTAATTTGTAAATTGTAATTGTTTTGTGAACTCTGGGTTATATGTATTTCTTCAACTATCTCATATTCTTCCTCTTCTTCCACATCTTTACCAAGTAAAACATCCCATAGTAGAATTATTGTCTCTTTAGGTTGTTTAGTAGTTTCTTCAGTTTATTCTTCCTCCTTGGTCTTTTTGGTTTCTTGTGTCAAAGTGCTTATTGGGAAAACAAAGAAATAAAAACTACGAACATGTTTACAAATTATGGGCAAGTTTTATCTAAGTGATTAGTCATGTGGGATCTACAAAAATTGTCCATTAAAAAAAATTTGAGATCTAAATTAGAAGCATGGATGATTTTAGGGGCTAAATTTCACTCATGGGCTAATTTTCCAAGGTTTTTCCCAAAAAAATATTTGTTATTCTAAAAATGATTCGCCCAAACTCTATAGGATAAAATTATCTTACCTTAAAAATTGCCAAAATTTTATACAAACTATATAAAATCCTTAGAATTTTGAATATTTTTACAAAAAATTTGCCAAACATTTCATAGTTGGAATATGAAGGATTGGTAATATTCGTCAAGGTTTCTACATTTTAAAATAAATTTCCATCCTTAAAATCATTCATGAATTTAGAAGTAGAAGGAATAGCTTAAAAGGGAGTTGATATTTTCTTAAAGAATGAACTAAATGGCTCTAAAGTTCTATAGATTTGACAACTTTGGGTCATCATCTCTTACATAAACTTTTATTGCTCATAGAGATGACTTGAGAAAACTTTGGCATGAGCAATTTGGTCATGTAAACTATTTCTCATAGCAACAACTATGTAACCAAAATATGGTTATTATGCTTCATCTAATTTCTTGCAGAGATTGTATTTATTCATATTATGTTCTCTATTGTAAACATCAGTTGGATAATTTTGACAAACATGCCTCTTGGCACGACTCGACCCCCTTGCAGTTTGTTCATATTGATTTGTGTGGTTTGCTTCCTTCTGCCTCTTTCTTAGGTTCAAGTACTTATTAACTTTCATTGATAAGTTCTCTAGATGCACTTGGGTCATTTATTAAACTTAAGAGTGAATTTTTTGACGTGTTTTTGGCCTACAAGGCCTTTTTAGAAAAATAATATGGATCTCAGCCTCAAAATTTAAGATGAGACAATGGAGGAGAATAGGTTAACAACAAATTTACAACTCATTGCATTGCATAGAGAATTCAGATGCAACATATTGTTCCATATGCACAACAAAAAGGGGGGATTATTTCTTACTATTTGCCTCAAATTGTGTGCTTACCCCAAAAACCATTGTTTTTACTTGCAAAAAACTTCAGCATGGCCACACACAAAAAAACAAGAAAATTTTTCAAAAAACAAATCAGATTTGTGTAAGCTCAGGGTTAGATATGAATTAATCTACCTGAAAATTGCAACTTTTCTTTGTCTCTAATTTGTCAATATCACGGAAAGTGTGGGGCAAAGAGAATACACATAAAAGAAAATGTTTTCTGGTATATTTTTTAATTACTGAGAATACACAAGGCGCATTGAAAAGAGCATACATGGATCAGAAAGAGAGAAAACTAGAAATATAAATAGAAAAACTAAAATATTAAAACAAAATGAAATATATTTTAAAAACCACAATGAAAATGTATACCTATGGATCTTATAAAAATGGTCATATATAAGGCAAATGAAAATATTATCAAGTGAATCAAAAAGGGTTTCCAACTGAAAATAGTACTCTAAAAACACTGGAATGGTTCTCTTAGACCAAAAAATGCTCAGAAATAGCAGAATTGAGAAGTCCTTTGATGCATGCAACAACATAGGTTCAAGATATCAATGAACAATGGGAGTGGGTCTTAGTAGGGGCTCTTATACCCTGCTTATCAAGCAGTTCCTTTCCCATAATTATTTTTTAAATCAATTATTTCATTAGAAAGATTCTTTACAATTCATTAAATATTTTCCATGTCAATAGAATAATTTTCTTTTGTTTCAACATTAGGTTTAGTTGTTTGGACTTATTTCTTAGTTGTGGGTATTGTTTTATTTTCCTCTCATCCAAGATTCCCTTTCAAACTTGTCATATTTTCTCCACATTTATTGCCTCTTTAAAATTATTATCCAAAGTGTTTTTGCCTGCTCCTTTAATGAACATAGAAATGGAAATAAATAAAGCGGAAGTATAAAATTTAGATTGAATAGGCAACATGTCTAGAAGTTTATGGAATTTTATTAAGGATTGTAGTGAATATTTCTTTAATTCTTTATTTTCTCTACATATTCATTTTATATATTTATAGTACTAAAGTAGTTGGGGTTCTTTCATCACCAAAATTGGTTTAAAATGCAGTTTCAAATTGATCCCAGTTAGTAATATATCATATGGATAAATTGAAGTATCATGTAGAATATTCATTCACAAATGTGTAAGGAAAAAGACCAAATACAACATCTTCATGTTGAACATTCATTAAAATGACTGCTAACATAAAAAAATTAATATGATTTTCAGGTGGTTCAAACTTATCTAGATTAAATTTACACAATAGTCTTTCAAGGTGTCTTGGCAAGCCATGTTGTTATCCAGGTATATTCAAGGCATCTTGGTCCAATAAAGCATGTTGTTTCTTTGATTTATATCTATTTTGGTATAATAAACTCAAGGTTCAAGTTTAGTATCTAATTCAAAAAGACTAGCAGATGGATTAATAAGAGGAATCTGGTTTAAAGGCTCATGAATGAGAAATCAGATCGTCAAGGCTTAGAATAAGAAAGTTCTCTTTAGTTTGAACATTTTTTTTGTGAGCTCTAGTGCTCAAAGTTAATTGTTGCAAGAGAGGTAACTTTTTCCTAATTTCAAAGGTAAATTCTTGAGTAACATGTCTAAATGTGTGAACCTTAGGTTGAAAAATGAAAAAAAAGGATATTTAGGCTCAGTTTCAAAATGTGATTCTAATTAGGTAACCTCTAGATTTTCAAACTCAACTTTAGTGTCTTGGAAATTAGGTTTGACACTAGGTATTATTTCACCTTCAATGTAAGTTTGGTTTATTGAAAACTCAAGTTGACTAGATGATGACTTAGATATTTTTTTATTTTGATGTAACTTCATGGAAAATAACTACTACCGTTTTTATCCATATGAGGGCATGACACCCTCCTTATAGCGCCAAAATGTTGACATGGATGAATTGTTCAAACCTTTAGCAGTACTAAGCAGGGGGGTTGAATCAGTACTAGATACTTTTTACCTCTTTTTAAATTCAAGCACACCATGTAAACATTAAATGTTAACAATGTCATTTATCATCACAAAACATTATACAGAGAACACAATGATTTTTATGTGGAAAACCAAATGGGAGAAAACCACTGAATGCTTTTCTTATATTCATCAATATTGCATTCATTCAATTTACCAGCACCCACTGGAAGGAGGCTACAACCCCCTAGCTTTAACAGTTGCAACTGGAAGGAAGCACCCACTCCCTATATTCTAGGCACCAACCTGCAGTGAGGACACCTATCCTCTGTGAACTCCAACTCACCCTAGCACTATCCTGTCACCCTAATCAAAAAAAGATCCCACCTGTAAATAACATACATCAATCTTCCAAGGACTGAAATTCCTTTCCCAAGCACCACCCTACCTCCCTGAAGATAAATCAATTACTAGAATATCAGACATACACTTCACCATTGTTCTTCATAATTCTCATCATGGAATCACGTTATATATAACCACAGAATCATCTCAACTACTTACAACATGTTTGGAGAGAAATTTATGTTTCCTTGCTCACACACAAACACCTACATAGCCATATCAGTTGCTTAGATAGATAGACATACGCAAAAAAAAATCCATTCAAATCCCCTCAAAATTGTAGTGCAATCACGCTCATCTCCATTCTCACACTTCAAATAGTGTGCATCCATACTTATATTATTTTTGCCTAAGTTCACCTTCCTGTATGTGGAAGAAAAACAGTTACATTGTGGATAAATTTTGACCACATCAAAACTCTTACAGTTACAATTGTGTCTAAATAAGGTATGATGGTTATATTGTGAAAAAACCTTGACTGAATCACATGGACCAAATCTTATGACAGTTACATTGTGGACAAACATCGTATGATAGTTATATTGTGGACAAACTTTGATCACATCAAAAGTTGTTTAGTTATATGTGGACACATTTCAGTTTTGGACATTCTTTGACTAAATCAAATGGAAAAAATCAAACAGATAAATTTATGTCATAGTCTATCATGTCATAGTCAATTATGTGCAGACCATACCGCTTAGTTTATAACGCACAATTCATACCATGTAGTTCATACTGCTCGGTCCATATTGCTCAGTTCCATATTGCTCAGTTCCATATTGCTCAGTTCCATACTACCCAGTTCTATATTTATTAGTTCCATACTGCTCAGTAACATACTGCTTAGTCCATACTGCTTAGTTCCATACTGCTCAGTTCCATACTACTTAGTTCCATACTACTCAGTTCCATACTACTCAGTTCCATACTGCCCAGTTCCATACTTCTCATTGTTGCACTGTCACACTGTGGCACTTTCACACTCTCGCACGGTCATACTGCTTAGTTCCAGACTTCTTAATTCCATACTGCTCATTTCCATGCTACTCAGTTCCATGCTACTCAGTTCCATACTACTCAGTTCCATATTGCTCATTATTTCACTGTCACACAATCACACTATCGCAATGTCACACCATCTCACTTTCACACTATCACATTGTCACACCGTCGCTATGTCCACTGTCACATTTTCGTATTGTCCACTGTCGCACTATCATACTATCCATTGTTACACATCTACTTCTTCTGCACCATATTGTATGTGCAATAAAAAACCACGCAATTCATTTCTTGCAATCCATTCAGTCATAATTCTACTGCTTGTGCACCATACTGTCTATAGGTCATGTACATTAAATTTGAAACTCTATCTCCTCTTCTATTTTCTATACTCTGTCTCATCCAAGGACTTTGTATTTTACCGTTGATATCAATGAAAATACAATATGCTCACAACTACATGATTTGATGTATGTCTGGTGTATTACCTTTATAACTGTGCACTATGATTGTGCACTTTGACATCAACGAAAACACCAACTACATGCTTTGATGTACTCCTTGTGTCTTTCCTTTATCACTGTGCACTTTCAAAAATGCACACTATGACTATGCACTTTGACATCAATGAGAACATTGGTCTCAACATTCTCCCCCTTTTTCATTGATGGAAACACACACATGTTGTTTCTCTCCTCCTTTGTCATCGATGGAAAATGGATACACTTTGTTTGTACTAAATCATCTAAGGATTGTATTTGATCCCCCTGAGATATACCTTCCTCAAAACTCTTCAAAGGTTGTCGCATACATCTTGAACTCAAATTTTCCTTATGTTGCAACTCACTCTTATCATGCTGGTGTTATTGGTCTTTGTCAAATGGCTCAACAAACCTGCCATATTATTCCTGAGAGATATTTCTCCCCCTTTGGAAATAATGATGAAATGCTCTGTATTTTTCATCTCCCCCTATAATTGGGCTTCTACTTCATATATTTGTCAGGATCTGCTTCCTGCCAGAGGGTTGATTCCTCCAATGGTCCTTCACATATCAACTCTTTTTTGTATGATTTAATCGCATTGCTTATTAGTGTTAACCATTGTATTCTGTCAGGAGGCTCCCTGATCTTAATGAAGCTTGTGAAATTTATCAATAAGGACATGTCTCCAATTCATGAACATAGTTAGGATCTTGGTCACAAAGGCTACCTTCAACATTTGCTTACAATCCACTTCTCTTTTGACTGATGGTTAATGTATCCTAACCACTGAAAAAACTATTGTTGAGAACTTATGTTTGTGTTGCTAAAACTTTCTGGTGCTAAAGACTCTTGTATTGATTTTTCATGTCAGCACCAAATTGTTTACCAAATCTTATTGTCTTCTCTGAATTTTCAAGTTTTTTTTTTTAATATTTAAATGTTGATTCAGATCTATCCATATTCAAACCTCAAAATATATGCCCAAAGTAATTTGAAGTTTACTGAAATTTTCCTCAAAAATCACATGGATGTTGGTACCCTTAGGGTTGGTTTGGATTGTTGTTCATGACTTCATAAATATTTAAAACATTGCCATCAATTGTTGGAAATGACCATTTTGTTGAAGGTAACAATCCTACAATCATAATTTTTGTTATGAATAGGAAGTAAATATTATCGGACTCCTGACCTTGTTTCGGCTCCACGAAACTGCGCTCATGGTTCTCCCGTAGGTCGCTGGCCCTGCGGCCTCCTACCCTCCCCATCCTCCAGAGCATAGCATCTCCTACATGATCGACAAGCTCCAATGGTGGCCCCCTTGATCTATTCAATGCAAGGAGACGCCCCTCCTGGTGCGACTGTGGCGGCAGCTGCTGGTCCTTTTCCTACGGTCACAGCTCTCTCTTCCGGGCCACTCTATCATGCAAGTGCTCCCCCGTCGGTTGCAAACTCACTAGGTCCGGCCCCCTCCTTTAAAGAGGTGGCTTCACACCAGGGTATTCTCTCTGGTCTGCATGCAGTGACTCTTGAGGTTACCTCTCATCAAGGCCACCCATCCGGGCCGCATGCAGCAGTTCCAGAAGCTCCGGCAGTTTCTATTCAAATGTCGAAGGAATCCCTAAATCATGCTTGCCATTATAGCAGGAACGCTCTAGTTTGCAGGTTTAATGGATATTGGCCCAATCTGTCAGATCTTCTCTCCTAGATCTCTTCTGAATGGTACCCGCTCTTAGAAGGAGAAGTCATTACCTGCCCCTGTGCAAAAGGGTTTTTTGTGGTGGTTTTCGAATCTACAAGCGATAGAGACAAGGTGTTTAACTTTGGGCCATGGTTCTGGGGCAGAGCAGGCCTATCTATGCAGCTATGGACCCCTACCTTCGACCCTTCCACGAAATGTATCTCTTCAGCTCCAATCTGGGTGAGACTTCCATACTTGCCCCTGCATTTCTGGGGGGATGAGTTGCTTAAATCTATTGGCAATGGCCTCGGCAAGTTCCTCTGCAGAATTCCCGATTCCAAGCTAGCCTGCTCCACCTTCGCACGAATCTGTGTTGAAATGGACTTCTCCAAAGGTTTCCTGGCAGAAATAATTCTTCAAGGCAAGGACTACTCAAGGACCCAAATCCTTGACTATGAGAATCTCAGTTTCAGGTGTAGGAATTGCTTTGAAACGGGGCACTTAGCCCGTAGCAGTGGAAAATCAACTGGGAAAAAAAGGTCATCCAAAATCCAAAGACCCACCTGGTGGACAAAATAACTAGCGGAATCGCGCTCTGAAAGCAAGGCCCAGGAAGCAGCAGTAGAATCTGAAGTTGAAGCATAAATCAAACCCCCTGCTAAGGGGAAAGCTCAGGCAGAAGCCATTCCCAAGTCGCCCACCCAGGAACCCCAAACCTCACGCTGGGCAGACATAGCGGACAAGGAAGACCCTCTAGGCTCGATGGAAAGTCAAGCTATGGACCAAAGCACTGAATGGAAAACGGTGTCAAAAAAAAAAAAAAACTTCCAAGCAAGAAATGATATAATAACACGAAGCCGTTCAGGCTCGCTGAAATAGTTTTGTTTCCACGATTATGTACTGAGTTAGGATTTTCAGGCAGTAGTTTTATAGTTTCAAGCAAATCTTTACCAATGTAACGAACCCAGTGGCATGTCCACTGTTATTAATACAAAATCCCTCTAATCGTTTCTGTCAAAAAAAAAAAAACAATCCTACAATCATAACCTTAGTCTCTTTCATCATACCTTCTAATTCCACCTCAATTTTGAGGTCTTCCTCATTTTTATAGATTTGATAATCAGTTATTGGGATAGAGAGTATTAGCTTTAAAATCCTTATCATATAGAGAAATTTTGGTTTCATCATCAATTGTAAGATAACCCTTCCTTTCATACATCACACTATCTTTGTTGTTTTTTTTCAAGAGAAGATACTTGGTTTGATTCCCTATCTTCTGACTTATACATCCATTGTTAGCATATGTTGTTGATTCATGTTCTTCCTTTTTATGATCTTTTGACTTCCTCCTCCATGTTTTTTTTCACTTTTATTTCTTAGGAAACTTCATTAGGCTCTTAAAGTCCTGAGCTTTATGACCAAAGTTATTGCATTTGTAACAACGTGTTGTATGACAGAATCTAGCAATGTATCCAACTTTGTTGCACTTCCATCACTTTAAGTCATTCTTGGTGCCTCTATGTTTCCTTTTTGAATAACATTTACAATCCATGGCTTTATGACCAAAAGTATTGCATGAAAAACAATAGCCATAAAAAGGAGTTTCATACCTAACTTCATAGTTCCTTCTTGATGATGTATCATTTTTTACTTCATCTCGCACTTATTAATTTAAACTTTGGGAAACACTCTAAATTGTTCTTTTATTTTCTCCAGTATGAATCTAATTCCTTTCTTCATATATCTATTGTGAGGAAGTTTAAATAGTTTCATTGATATAACCCAGCCCATATTTTTCAAATGTTGATCTTTCTTGGCTTAAGATCTCATCCAGGACTCAGTGCTTTTCATGAATCTGTCTATTGTCTTTTGTTGTGTGAGTGTCTTTTCCATTTCTTCTTTTAGATCAGAAACTTCAGTCTTTAACCTATCATTCTCATCTTCCTTTTTATTTAATAGTGTATTTTGATTATCAATGATTCTTTCATATTCTTCCATCATGTATACCACATGTCTCTTTGAAATATGATCATCTTCTTGACATTTTTGCAGTTTGCCTTTTAGAAACTGGTTCTCCTTTCTAATTTCTGAGAGTTCTACTTCAACTTCTTTTTCAGATCTGGAGATAGACTTGCTTTTCTTTTCTTATTTTAATGAACTAACAACAACATCCTTTTCTTTTAGTTGGCTCATGAGGATTTTTTCAATTTCCATAGCTCCTTCTAAATGCATCTTTAGTGTATCGACATCTTCCTTTTGATAGAAAATTCCTTCACATGCTAACAAGTCTCTCTTAAGGTGTTTGTTTTCTTGTATTTCCCTTCTTAACTCATCTAGGGAAATAATAAGTTTTTCTTCCAAGTCAACTACATCTTCTTCATCCTCGAAATTCTCACTTTTACTCATATTAGGTAGACAACAAGATTCATCTGCATAATCATATTTGTCAAAAGACAAATGAGTTCTTCCATAAGAGCACTTATAGGGTGCTTCCTCAAGATTTGATTTGGATTGATCTTCATTTGACTTATTTGAAGCTGCTTCTTTCTTACCCATGTAGATTTTTTCACACTTGTCCCAGAGCTCTTTGGTTGAAGTATACTTCCCAATTTTTCTTTTCACAGACTCGAGTAATCCTTCCAAAATGGAATCTATTTCTAGTTTGTTGTTTCTCTTTAGTTCTTTCTTAGTTGAAAACTTTGGTGGTATTTTTGGAGGGGTGTAACCAATAACAACTGATTTTTGAACAGTAGATCCCATTGCCCCCAGAAATTTCTTTAGTCTTATGCCCCATGTCTCATAATTTGTCTCATATAATAGGGGTGTTATATCAGGGCCCATGCCAAGATGACAATCCATGATTTCTTGTAAGGATCTTCCTTCCAATGGTCAAATTGTTCCTAAAGGAACCTCGATCTGACACAAATTGTTGAAACCTTCAGTAGTACTGAGAGCGGGGGTGAATCAATATTAGCTACCTTTTTACCTCTTTTTAAATGCAAGCACACCATGTAAACATTAAATGTTAACAATGGCATTCAGCATCACAAAACATTATATAGAGAACACAATGATTTTTATGTGGAAACCCAAATGGGAGAAAACCACTGAATGCTTTTCTTATATTCATCAAGATTACATTCATTCAATTTACCAGCACCCACTGGAAAGAGGCCACAACCCCCTGGATTTACCAGCTGCAACTGGAAGAAAGCACCCACTCCCTATATTACAGGCACCAACTTGTAGTGAGGACACCTATCCTCTGTGAGCTCCAACTCACCCTAGCACTACCCTGCCACACTAATAAAAACAAGCCCCAACCTGTAACTAACATACATCAATCTTCCAAGGACTGACAGTCCTTGCCCAAGCACCACTCTACCTCCCTGAAGATAAATCAATTACCATAATATCAAACATACACTTCACCATTGTTCTTCATAATTCTCACCTTGGCATCATGTTGTATATAACCACAGAATCATCTCAACTACTTACAACATGTCTAGAGATCACTTTTTGCTTCCTTTCTCACACACAAACACCTACAGAGCCATCTCAGTTTCTTAGACAAATAGACATACGCAAACTTATCTCCATTCAGATCCCCTCATAACCGCATCGTAGTCGTGCTCATCTCCACTCTCACACTTCAAATAGTGTGCATCCATACTTACATAATATTTTCCTAAGTTCACCTTCCTATATGTGGATGAAAAATAGTTACATTGTGGACAATTTTTTACCACATCAAAAAAATTTCAGTTACAATTGTGTCTAAATAAGGTATGAAGGTTATATTGTGAACAAACTTTGAATGAATCTCGTGGACCAAATCTTATGACAGTTACATTATGGACAAACATCGTATAACATTTATATTGTAACATCCCTCCATTACAACAACCAAAGTGACACACAATAGGTAAAAAAAAAATTGTTTGCATTAGGAAATATACATCACAATTCATAACGGCATCATTGGCACATCATCTAACATATTAATGAAACAATATTAACACATTAAAAAACCTGCATGACATAAGTTGGCACAACATTGCAATGAATAACGATACATATATCGATGCATTAACACAATAAACAACAACCCATAACCAAAGCATTCTTTTAATAATGATGCATCACATCATGAATCATAAATCGCTCAATTCATCTCATAAGGAAAATCATCAGATAATATGAGATAACATAACGCTACTTAAGGTTCATAAGGATAATCATAAAATGACATAAGATACTACCCACCCAACCTACCCTACAAGTTTAGGACCTCCAGGACACATAAGCAATGCTCAAGCCTAGGTTCCAATTGATTTTAACCATTTAAGGTCTCAAGGCTCGCAATTGTTCTGAGGAACAAGGAGGTGTCTACATCCCAATAATCAATCCCATCTCATAAATCTAGAATAGAATATCAGTCATACATCAACATAATTCATCATAGTGTAGGGACTAATCTAATCTACTCAATCCATCCTTCAGGTAATGATTAAGTGAAATTCGTATAAGGCAGTGTAACATAATAATTAAGAATCATAAGTGTAATTACAATCAATGAGTCTATGCTAAATTCATATATAAGTGATCCATAAGAAGATCAGTCATCACCCGTCATGTAAGGACATCAATTTACTTTACATATCCAACTAAGCACTAAAAGGAGATAATTTAGCATGCCACCCTTCATCATGTACCCATTTTATAAACCTGATAAAATCAGCATAACGCAATAAATAAAAATTCGACAACTTACATATCCATTAAAGGAATTCAAGGAAGACCATAACTTATTCTTACATAATAAGAGTGCATTTACTTTTCTCAAATTCATTAAAAGAGTT